>PVJO010008800.1:0-73111 GCA_004026905.1 Hystrix cristata
TTACCTGTTGGATGGTAGAAATGAAGGGAATGAGTGGGCTGAGTCAGGGTGAGAACAAGTCAGCTTGTCAGTGGAAAGAACTCAACTTGGAGTCTAAAGCCTCCATCCATAGTTCAACTGTACTGCTGTCCAGCTGGGAAATGGAGGGACACTTTGTGGGACTTGGAGAAGCCAACTCTGTGGGACTTGATTATGCTTGATTTGTGCTCTTGGATCGCAGGAACTTTCCTGCACCTCCCAGAAGGTGGAAACTATGTCTTATTTGTCTTCCTTGTGCAACTTGTGTGTCTGAACACACTCCAGAGATATTTCAGTAGTAAGAACTTAGTTGCTATTCTTAATTGGAAGCAGTCTTGTAAGGGTTAGGGAAGCAGCAGTTAATATAGATAGAGGCATGGTGGCAGGGCTCCACAGAAACCAAGCTGCGACGTGACATTTCAGAAAAGGTTTCCAGGACTCATGTTAAAAAATGAAAGGCAAAGGAAGTAGAAGAAGCTAATTAGGCTGTTTCTGGGATCAGCCGCGGGAAGAGAGTGGGATCATTGCCTTCTCTGTTTGTAAAATCCCAAGAGTGTGCTAGAGAAGTCGAGAAACTGAGGTGTGGGAGGTGAACCACACTCTAGGCCCCCTAGTTGCTGGCCACTTGGGGATTGGAATCCAGGGAAATTACCAACTTACTTTTCAAAAAAATCTAACTAAAGTCCGGTGAAAGAATTGGCTCGAAAATTTACATGGCTTCAGGGATAGTTCTGGGCTTTAATTGACAATTGCACGTACCGGGTTGAGGAGTGGAAGACCAAGCTTCCACTGGAAGCAAGCAGGACTCCATGTTAATCTAATTCTCACATTTCCTCCTTATGGTATAGGTCAATAACAGTAAATATCCTTAAATAAGCATATATACATGCAGGTTGTAAATGATGATGATGACTAATTATTTAAGTAAGATACAACATGCTTAAGGCCGAAGCTCAGGTCTAGGCTCCTGCTAAATTGTAAACCAGCCACACTCTTGCTCATTCATTCATTCAGTCATTCAACAGTCATTATCAAGTGCCTCTTACCAAGGCAGAAGCCAGTGGAGGAGAAGGGGCAGTGGCAGTAAGAACACGCCAAGAGAAAATCTAATAACCACAGCTGACAGAGGGATTGAGGTGATACATGGCACTACATAAAGTCATTTTCAATGAAAGAAAGGATCAGCCAGGTGTGGCGGTACATGCCTGTAATCCCAGCACTCTAGTAGGCCAAGGCAAGTTTGAGTCCAGCCTGAGAAACTTAGTGATTTAGTGAGACACTGTCTCAAAATTAAAAAAAGAAAAAGTGGGGGAGGGCTAAGGATACGACTTGATACAAAAGTCATGGGTTCAATCTCCAGTACTGAAAAAATAAAAGCTGATGAATGAACATATGAATGGAGACAAACCCAGGGAGCCATGGGCATCCTATGGTCCAGCTCTAACCCAGTGTAGAGTTTGGAAGGGCCTGAGTCAGAGAAAACATCTTGACAGTGTGATCCCTGATTTGCTTTGCACATTTTGTCACACGAGAGATGGTAATTGACTTTTTCCCACATGCCAACCACTGTGCTGGGGAGCAGGGATGACACGGCAGCAGAGGCAGACATCCCCTTATCTCCTGGAGTTAAGAGGCCGGGGTAAGAAGTGCACGGGAGCCAGAGTGTGCAGGAACTTGTAGGGACAGTGCCCAGCCTGATCTGGGGCCTTCGGGGGGCCTCAGGAAGTGCAGTTTATACTCAGGACCAAAGGGTGAGTGGAAAGTACAGAGGGAAAGGGAACACGCAAGCCGGCGAAGAGAGGAAAGCGGTCTGGTCACAAGTGGCAAGGATCTCTGGCTGCTGCTCAGACAGCACTGGCATGGAGGAGGTGGCGATGATGGGTGGGTCAGAAGGCTCTGACTATGAATGATTCCTTCCCCTTCTCCCTTGAAACAGTGGGGGGCTAGAAAGCAATCATGTTATTCCTGTGGCTGTCCATACCGAGACATGAAGCCCTCACTTTTTCTCTGGCCACTTCTGTGTGTCATTCGTGTAAACATCCTGCCCCGTCAACCAGCTCCAGATAGAATCTGTTTATAGTCAATATCGCACAGTGCACAGTTTCCAGAGCCAGCCTCAGATAAATCTGGGTCTTCAGTCGGTCATTAATCCTGTTGAGCCTACGTCCGAAATAGCTCTGGAATCTCCCACTCCTCCCCTTGCCCCAGTCCTGCCCTTACCAGTCACCAGCACAGGCTGGCCTCTTTCTGATGTGCACATTGGTTGTGTTACACGGCATTGCCTATGGTGCACAGCTACCTTGGCGGTCCTATTAGTTAGCTTTCTCAGCAGAACCTGCAGCCCCAAACCTCAGGGCTTTAAAACAGCAAACATTCATGATTTCTCCCCGATTCGTGGGTTGATGGGCATTTCTTCTGGTCTGTGCTGCTTGACCGGGGCCTGATTGCCTGTGCCGGCCTCATGCACAAATCAGGGGATTTGGCCAGCCTGGCAGGATTCCTGGGCCTCTCTCCAGGCCCTCTTTCCTGCTCCATGGGGCTGGTCCGAGGCTGTGAATGTGGCAGCAGAATGATTCTCTGCAGCAAGAAAGAGGCACTTGATTCCTAAGCACTTTTGGAGGGGTGCTGGGGATAGAACCCAGAGCCTGCAAATGCTAAGTATATGTTCTACTGCCGAGCTACACTCCAGAACCTGCTCAAGCATTTTGTGAGCTTTATTTGTGTCGCACTTGCTCTTGTGCCATTGACCAAAGCAAGGCTGTGGCCAAGTTCAGATAATAAACATGGAGAAATGGACTGCCTTGTGTTGGGAGGGGAGGCAGAGTCGCCCAACAGAGAGTCATGCATTCAGGTGGCCTGAGCAGATCTGGCCCATTACTGCATTGCAGTGACACTGGACCTGGACACAATGGTGCCATTCTCTGCTGTAGTCTGTTTCCTGTTGCTTACTGCCTTTGCCTTTGGGTTAAGGGTGCTCACAGAAGCTCTGCAGGCCCCAGCTGCCTATCAGTAATAGGGGAATCACTGGGTAACAACCTCCGTGAAGCCAGTAGAGGGTAAGATGGGAAAACACATGTGTGTACCTTGATGACTTGGGGACCACAAGAACTTGGCTGGGTTTCCGTTGTTATTCTTGTCAACTGAAATCTTCTGACACTCCTTCCTATGTGACTTTGGTCTGCTGGTTCCTGGCCAGATGCACGCTTTCACTTTCACATCTTACTTGTTTTTCTTGGTCCTTGGAGATGCTTTCCACAGTGTTTTGTTTTTGCCGAATGGCCTGTCACTTGTACCTCCCACAAAGTGGCTAAAAATCTCCCCCTCCTTTCCTCATTCTTCTTCTAGCCTGAGTTGCTCACTGTCCCATAACCTGATGTACCTGGGTTTCGTCCCTTTTCTGCACCAGGCTGAGCTCCCTGGGGCAGGAGTCGTGAGTTCCTCGCCTCTCTGTGCCTGCTCTAAGCGTGGGGCAGAAGCAGTGCTGTGGAGGACCTGGCTGAGGTGTGAGTGCTGGGGCGAGAGAGTGGACAAGTGGGTGTATTGTTTTCTTCGCCTTGAGTCATCTTGAAAAGGCAGTGGATGAAGTAAATGTCAAAGCTGACTTGTGCTGTCTTCTCCCTTTCCGTTTTCAGATTCCACTTTCCTCAGCTGAAAATGCCAGTCACGGCCAGTCGGCAGCTCCGAGGATGAGTCTGCCTGTGGACCAGGGATGGACAGCCTCTCAGCCTCTTGAGGTGAGTGCTGTGAGATGTGCTGTCTTCTCCAGATTCTTCCATGGACTATATTGCAGGGGTGGGGTGAGGCTGTGCTATTTCTTGGTCTCTTTGTGACCCGGCCTGCTATGCTAAAGATTCCCTGGGAGCGGATCAGGGAGCAAGGGCAGCCCTGATGGAATCCTAGGCAGCCTCTCTTGGTCCTGAAGGGAGCACCTGTTAAGCTCTCATAAAAACTGGTAAGCAAATGCCTAGAGCAGGAACATCCTTCTGTGACAAGGGCCAGTCACCCCAAAGAAGGCCAGGTATAATGCTTCACTGTGTTCTGGAGCACACTTTAAACCACAGTCCATGGGACACAGCCGGCCTGGCCTGGTTTTGCAAATTAAACACCTGAGCTCCAGCCAAGTTTCCTAGCACAGAAGAAATGTGCATAACAAATAGTCCGGGCCTTAGTGCCTGAAGACAGCACACGGTCATGACTGACTTTGGTCGATGTCACGCCAGAGGGAAGAGCAAAGAGACTAGATGGCCACCAGGTTGGGTGTTTAGCAGCTGGGCTCTCTCTTGCTTGGGTTACCCGAGAAGGGACAAGAACCAGGCAGATTCCTAAGAAAGGATGCAGTGACTTCATATCCTGTACGTTTAGATCTAAAAATGACCAAAATTTTCTGTGGAATCAGCATTTTTTCAAAAAGCCTTGGTTCGTTTTGAGGGAGAATGGAATTTAGAAACCACTATGTTGGCCCATGGATGTGTTTGTTGCTAGTGGAGTAGCATTACTTCTCAGCCCTCTGAGTAAACAGAGCCAAGGAGTATGTGTGTGACTATGAGATAAATACATGTGGATGCACAACCACACACATACACTTCTTATGTATATCATGTGCACATCCGCCTATACATCCACATACACCTCTGGGTCATTTCTAGATTGACCTATCTATGTATCAAAATCCTGGGCGTTCACATGATGATGCTAGAGCCCTCTTGAAATTTGGGTCTGTCTTGACACTGAATAATCACCCCACTCGCAGCTCAATACCACCCCAAACACCACCTTTATTAAACTAGATCAGGCCCTGTCGCAGGTCCATTAGTTGTTCTTACTCCCACCACCAACCGAGGGGCCCAGGTACAGGTGAAGAAAACAAGACCCTGAAGAGTTGCCCAGCTAGTAAAAGTGGCAGTTCACAGGGAGCACTTGTCTGACTGTCGGTGTCTCGCCACAAGGCCCAGAGTACATCACAGTTTCGGAAGAAAATCCACAGCAGTGAGGAGTTTTTGTCCCTGCGATCAGAGGTGTTTGGCCCTTGCAGCAGCAGGCCAGCTGAAATGTGTTGACAAACCCTACGTCCTTTGCTCCCTGGGAGCCTGTGTGGTCTGAATCACTCCTGTGCTGTCCTGCTGGGTGTGTGATACACCCGGAGGTGTGTGGATGTACGTGCGTGTGGGGTTGCATGAGGGAGTGAGCAGTTCTGTGGGGGGCGCATGGCCGTGTCCTGGATTAGAGGGAAGGCGTGTGACTGCAGAACAGGGCCCTCTTCCAGATGAGCCACTATTTCACTCCGGCCTAGTTTCCTGGCACAGCCACACTACAGCCAAGATCTCAGCTTAAATATGTCCATTCTGCAGCTGCCCGCAGACCAGAGCACCCTGGTCCTTTTGGCAGAATACATGCAGTGTGTGCCCTTGGTAAACAGTAGCTCCATTCACGTGTCAACAAGTGTTTCTCAGCGTCTTCCCTCTCCTGGGTGCTGCTCAAGATCACATCCCAGCCGGAGGTGGGGACAGGAGAAGGAACCAATACACACAAGTGGCAGAAGCAGGGACAGAAGGGAGGAAGAGAAGCCTAGGTGTGTGGGCAAGGAGAGACTGTGGCAAATCCCACTAGCGACAGCAGAGAACAAGCGGTAGGGTTATGGGGGGAGGGCTAAGGCAAGTAGTCAGAGGTCAGAGGTCAGGCCAGGCATTTCGCCTCCCCGGCAAGGGGCTGTGGCCAGGCCTGTTTACCCTAGGAAGTAACATAGTCATGTACATGGACTGCCCCATGCCTCAGAACTCAGGCATTTCCTTGGGGTGAGGTCAGTGTTATCAGCAGGCCCAAAGACGCACTGCAGGCCAAGGCCCTCGGAGCAAATAAGTGGACGTGCTGGCAGTTGTCTGACAGAAACCTGGCAGGGAAGAGCTGGTGAAGTTTCCCCTGCCGATAACCATTAAGAGCCACAGAGGCAGGGACAGGGGATGTGTCTCAGGAAGTGGGGAGACGTCGGGGAGCCAGTGTCTCTGAGTATCCAAAAGTTGTCGAGTGGAGAAGGATCAACTTGTAAGGAGAATTTAAAGGAGTGATCTAAGCAGAAGGAAGGAAAAGAAGAAAACGAGTTCTCAGGTCAGGCTATGTTTCCCTTTCCTTCTCCTTCGTTCACTTATTCACTCACTCAGTCATCCAACAAGGCCTGAATGAGTTCTCCATGTCCCAGGCACTTTGCTGAGCACTGGAGGTAAAACAGGAAGATGAGAGCTCTGTCCCCAAGATGCAGATACACTAGTGGGAGAAACAGACGAACGGATTGGTGGCTGCAGCAGTGCAGTTCTGGTTTCCTGGGTCCTTTTTGCAAAGGGAGGTCCTCTTTGAAGAAAAATAATACAAAGTTGTGAATTTAAATTAAAATACCAGCCTTGGATCTGTGGAGGGCAGCTGGAGGGCGCGTGCTTGTGACTCCTGGGCACAGCTCGGTCTGGATTTACCACTTTCTCTCCGGGCTGCCCGGAGCTTGTGTGGCTGGGCTGGGCACAAACCGCTTGGCTGGAGAGATCCTGGGATGCTGGTGCTCCAGGGAGGGTGAGCCTACCTTCCTCATCCTCTGGGCCCTTGTTCTTGGGGTCACAGGGGTGAAGACCCTTGTTTCTCATAGTGCTGCTGGAATTCTCAAAGGTGCTCTGGGTGCAGTGCCTCAGGCTGCTCCCACCTCCCCGACTTTATCAGGGGAACCCCAGAACCTGAGCTGAGTGTGGGGAGCAAGCTGGTGAGGACTTACGTAGGACCAACTGTTGGTCACCCACTTCTAACAGCCTTACACACCTTGACAGATTCAGCCCCCACAGCCACCCTGGTTGCTTGCTGCTGCCATTTCCCAGTTGTATAGATGACAGAACTTACCCACAGCACACAGCTAATAAATGGAAGAGCTGGGCTTTGAAGTTACAGTGTTATCTCCAGAGCCCAGTCTACCTGTTTTGCTGTCTCTCCACCATCCTTGCCTCCTAATTCTTTTACAGTTTCAGCATACGGGAAGCACCCCGGATGGCCAGAATCAGGAGAATGACGAGTGAAGTGTTAGCCCTGGAAGGCAATAGTTCATGTTTGATCTGTAGAAAGAGTTTTGAGCAAGATGGAGTGATGCTTTGGTCTTTAGGTGCAAGGGTGGAAGTCCCCATTATACATACACAGAGCAAGCTCCCTCTGGCCTTTGTCTCTTCTCCTGAACAGGCTCCTTCGCCTTCACATCCATTCAGCGGGTTTGTTGCTGAGTGACTGTTCCGTCCTCTGTCCTGCACATGCTGCAGCAAAGACGCATGTTTCTGCACCCAGGAGCTTGTGGTCCAGCCTGGCCAAAGCTCTCTCTGCCTTTACTTGCCCCCTCCATGTTGCACCAGATGTAACTCCCAGAGGCCATCACACCCCCCCCCCCGCACCTGTCGGCCCACTTGCAGAACAGATGGGGGACCCCAGGCCCTCTGCACTTCAGAATGTAGGCACCTCTCATCTGTCAGCTGGAGGCTTCACAGGCAGCCTGCTCATCATCACCCTCCTCTAGAAAGGCCAGGCCTCTGACAGCCAAGGTCAGGGCAGCTGGTGGCAGGCAGCACCCTCCTGCACACTCAGAGCTCCAGCTTTGGTTGGAATGGAGGGGAAGAAGCAAGGACCCTGGGTTCCTAAGAACTGGTTTCTTCTTGACTCTGCTGCTTGCCGGCTGTGTGCCGGCTGTGTGAACTTCGCCTTTAGGGCCTCGTCTTCCTAATAAAATGGAGGCTCATCCCACCCCGAGGGGAGATGAATGTACAAGCTGGAGCGGGTTCAAGAGAACAGGCCTGGGACAAGCCTGGTGCACTGCTCTGTCTGCTTTCCTCCTCTGTGAGTTTGGGTAGATAGTTTACTTCTCCGAGACTCAGTTTCCTCATATGTAAGAAAGGAGATCCTAATGCTCACTCCTGGGGTTTCCTAAGTGACACGATGACCTGTAGTGAAGGGTGAGTACTTTATAGGCACATTTATCATGATTATTTACATGGAGTGACACTGCAGGGTATGTGGGTAAGCTGTAAAATCAAGAGCAAGGGCCTCCCTCCCTGCAGGTGCGGGGCGCAGTCTGCTGCAGCAGAAACAGCCTCCCCTGAAGGTGAACTTTCCCAGTGACCACCATGGCCAGCCCAGACATCACGGGAGGAGAGGACCACCAGAAGCACTGAGATTTCCCATCTGCTTCCAGAAGCCAGCTCCATGGATCGAGTTTGCCGTTGAAAACTGATTTGTATTCTGGTCGTGCCCAGCTGATAAGCATGCGGGCATTTACAGATAACCTTTTCCTCAAAAGGCTGCCTGTTCATGTTCTTCCTCGTTTCAGCGTCCACAGTCCTCACAGCCTGGGGACACAGTCCAAGATCTGTAGTAGGCGGCACAAGGCTCACCTTGACCTTGCCTCCTCCAAGATCTCCCGTGTCATTTGGCTCCCCTTGCCCCATTCCTCCTCCTGCTGCTCACGAGGTAATCTTCGGAGCCAGATTTAGTGTGGCCCGAGTTCAGATCACACTTCTGCCACTTATCGTGCCATCTTGCATACAATGCCTTCTCGCCATCTCAGCTTGCTTATCTGTAAAACGGACAGAATAGTTGGCAACAGCACCAGCCTCAAGGATTACATCAAGCTTCTGTCTGTGAAAGTGCTCAAAACACTACCGACTGCAGCAGTCTCCCACAGCTACTACTGCACACCGGAGAGGCAGCGTGTGTATGGTGTGGATGTCAATGTGATGTAGATGTGCCCTGTGTCCTCATCACCACAGACAGCACCCACTCTAAATGAAGGGCCTGTGACATCTGCGGGACTTGGCGTGTGTTGTGCTATTCTCCACCTGGAAGGCCCTTCTCCTCTGCCTTCCTGGAGAGGCCCTTCTTCAGTGAAGTCCCTTTTTCAAATCCCATCGCATGTGTCTCAAGTGCTCCCCCATTTCTACCCCATCCTCAGCCAGAGCCTGTCCTTCTGCCTGTCCTCAGTCCCCCTGCACAAGCCTTCCTCTCATGCCCAAGCGCACTGTCCTGTCAGGATGGCCCTTGCACTTTCTTCTTGTTGGGACTTACCAAGTACTCACCTGGACCAAGTCCATCTTTGCATCTCCAACACTAAGAGGCCATCGAAAGGCCAGCACGGTTTGTCTCCCTGTCTCAGCACATGGAACTGGGCTGGCAGCCACACAGATAAACATGCTGTGCAGTGAGCTGGGCAGCGGGAGGAGGCAGGGAGGACCCTGGGCAGTGCTTCTCTCATCTTGAGTTTCTCAGGCTCCAGCCAGCCTGGCACACCCCATCTGACCTCTGTCTCTGGTTTTAGAGACCTAAAAATGGGAAGATGCTGTATCTGTAGGCTCAGGGTCCTCTAACTTTGGAACTGGCCCCTTCTCTGTGTTATTCATAGTTTCATCTGTGAGCTGGCCAGGATGCCTGTGGTTTATACATCTGCATGCTTTCCGTTAAATTAAGCAAACACACCAGGCCCCAACTGCTGCTGCCCTTTCTGAAGTCAGAGGCCTGGTGTGGAGGAGAAAGCAGACAGGAAGCAAAGCCAGCAAAGCCAGCCTGCCTGGAATCCACATGGCAGACATTGCGCTGTGTATCGTTCACATCCAAGAGGATGCTGGGGGAAGACAGGCCACCACGTTGCCCAATAGTCTACATGTTAGCACTTTGTCACAGACCCTAAAACTATCCTTACGCCATGAGAAAAAGAGAAGGATAGAAAGCCTTTTGGGGCTGGGAAATGGATTTGCTTTTCATGTTGGACAAGTAGAAAGGAATAGGCTCCATGCACTTAGCAAACTCTGCAGACCGTGCTCACTCATCTGAAACCTTCTGACACATGGATAGGGATCAGCTGCCTCCCTACTCAGTCTTGGTGCTGGGGCCAAAGAGCACCACTTGGGGAGTGTCCTGGAATGCCTTGAGCAATCCCTCTGTGTGTTTGTATAATGTTTCCTCAAGTGACAGCAGCGTATCTTCACCACCGTGCCTCCCAGCTGTCACATATCTGTATGTAGTACACACTGGTGGTCAATGTCCACCACCTCGGGCCGCCTTTAGCATTTCCCTGTATCGGAACTATCTCCTTCAGATGAGTTCCCAGGGAGTGACACTGGAAATGTCTTGAGGGTTCTTGCCACTTGGTCCCAGGTTTTACTTTGTTGTGGAAAGAAACGAGGAAAGGAAATTGGGGTTCAGGAGCCGGAACTTGATCCCTGCAGAGACCCAGACCAGTGCAAAGGGCAGAGATCCCACAGCAGCAGCGAGATCGTGTGTCAGGTGAGTCGATCTGCTTTCCACGGGCCCCAGTGTCCGGGTTACAGAGGAACGGAAGCCGGGAAAGGTGAGGCCCCGGTGAAGGGACAGGCAGTTTGCACAGAGGGACTTGTTCTAGACGAAAGGAGTCCGTTCTCAGGCCTCCCACATCTTGGGGGCCAGTGTGTTGGCTAACGTGGGCTGAGCCCTAGCTGGAGTTCAGGAGCCATACTGGAGCCCTCGGCTTACCTGAAGACCATTTGAAAATCAGAGTGTTTGTCAATCCTGCAGACATGCAGACTTTGGCAGAACTTTCAAATTTAAAGGGACACTAGGTCCCCATGAGATTTAGCTGCCTTTGGACTGAGAGGGATCTACAATGACCGTATTCTATGGGATTCCAGAGAGACTTGGCCCTGGCTAGTCCCCTTAAGATGAAGTAGCCTAGAAGGTGGCTCCATCAGCTGCCACCTGGCACTTACTCAGCTCCTTGGTAATCTGAAGAAAGCACCCAGGAGGAGTGCAGGAATGAGGGGGGCAGGGAAGGGTGCGGCAAAAGGTATCCCTTGGATGCCTGCAGGAAGAACATCGCCCCTTAAGCCCACTTCCCTGGGGAGGGCACCCCAGCTTCTCGGGTCTCAGTGCTGGGGCACTTTTCTGCATTTTGTGGGTGGAAATGAAGGACACTGTACCCCGGCACAGCAATAGTCCCACGCTGGCAGGAAGAATAGCCCTGGCAGATTGCCAAGAGAGCCCTCTTCACAAGTGCCTGGGACATTGGTATCAAGGGAAGTGTGGCGGGGTACCTCGCCGTTCTCCAGCCTGCAGGTCTTGGGATGACCCTTCACACCGCGCACGGTAACTCTCTGCGCTCCCAGCTACCTCCTTCCTCTGGCTCACAGCTACTAACATGCGTCCTATTAGATGTTAAAATCGAAACATTAGTGATATTTATTTCATCCTTCAAAAATAACAAGCCCATCATAGGGTAGCATAAATAACATTTTAATTAAAAAAATAACTGCTTAGCTGAGACAAAAATAAGACCAGTATCGTTTTAGTCATGTCTTTAAGACCTGGCTCGAAGGACCACCGTGGGCTCTCTGCCTCTGCTTCAGTCTGTCATGAAACCAAATGTCACTGGCCCCAACCCTGACCCTCAGCTGAGTGAAGAAGAAAGAATGTCTTACAGTATTGTGACGATGGCATTGACATCACGGACTCCCGGAAAGGCCTCCGTGGCACCTCTGGGTGCCTGGAACATAATCTGACTTTTTAGTGTTTGGTTGTGTGCTGGGGATGGAAGTTTAAGAACCACAGGTGCAGTGGCTAAGACTAAGCCTTTTCAGCTGGGCATAGCTACGCACAGCTCAATCTCAGGGCTCTGGGGGGCTGGGGCAGTAGGAGCACAAGTTTGAGCCCAGCGTGGGTAACATAGCAAGACCTCGTCTCAAAATAGAAAGGAAAAAGGGCTGGGAATTATTACAGTGTGGAGACCCTGTGTTTGATCTCCAGCACCACAAAATAATAATAATGATAATTAATAATCATAATAATGCTTTCCAACCAGGCTGTCTGGGGTTCTGTGGGAACGTGTCACATTTCCCGATCTACCTGCTGTGAATTGAGTGACCATAAGCAAAGCATTAACTTCTCAGCACTTCACTTCCATCCTCTATAAAATGAGATATTAGTACCTATTCATAGGATTATTATGAGGGTTAAATGAGTTGATATTATAAAGCTCTTAGAGCCAGGTACATCAGAAAACCTGTGTGTATTATAGATCTATGTCTATACACATATATACACATATGTACCACAGACATACATACACATGAGTGTATTTATGTATACATATTGTACCCATATACTACATATGTGTGCGTGTATAGGCACTATATATAATACATATGCTGTATATTCATGTGTATTTATACTACATATATTACATTATACATATTCCAAAGTCAATAAAAAATCTCACGTGTTACTGCAGCAAGTCAAGCATTCCATGTATTTCTGAGAATCAGAATATTTAAGAGCCAGTTTTTAATTGGTACATTTTAGATATACATAATGATAACATTCATCATATGGGATTTGTACCTGTACAAGATACATCTTGATTCTTCTTTTTTCCCATCCCCCTCCCCTTCCTTCAACCCCTTTCCCCCTCCTTATTTACAGAAGCTTTGTTTCCACTTTTTTCTTCTTTTCTTGTCCCTCCCTTCCTTTCTCCCTCCCCCTCCCTTGTTCCCTTTCCCATTTTAACATCTTCTTCTCATTTCCCAATACCTATTACACATTTTGATCTTTATTTACATTTTCAGTTTCTCACACCAGAGCAACAATGCGGTGTTTAAACATGTGTGTCCTATTTATTTCACTGAGCAGTATGGTCTCAAGGTGCATCCATTTACTTAAATATGTCTCAAGTTTATCCTTCTTTATGGCGGAGCAGTACTCCATTGTATTTTAAAAAAAAACAAACACTTATTCTTTATCCATCATCGGTTGCTGGGCATTTGGGCTGTTTTCAAGATTTAGCTATTACAAACTATGCTGCCATTCAGGGGTGCAGCATGAAGTTTGGTTGCGAATGCAGGGGTTGATAAGGGGGCAGCTGTTGGGCCCCTTTTCTGTGCCCTACTTTCCTGGAGCCCCCAACAGCCTCCTCCTGTTTGTGAGTGAAGCGACTGCCCTCATTTAGCTCTGGCCATGGGAATCAAAGTGCGAACACCGCAGCGCTGGCTCCGGCGAGCCCCAGAAAGTCCAGGCTGCTCATCCCACACGGGGAGCATTTTCCTGAAATGCTACTGCTGGAAGCTATCAGTGTGAACGTTACAGGGACACATGCACCCCGCAGCCTCCGAACATGCACAGGTTCAAAGGGAAGAAGGAAGGCTGGCTTCCACGACCTCATGCGGTGCCGGCGCAGGCGGGCTGCTGGAGGGCCCGGGATGCTCCTCCTCTGTGACGCTGGCTGGCCATGAGGTCCTGGCTGTGACCCTCACGGGAAGCCCAGCTGAGGGGCCAGTGCTCCATCGCTGCGTCGCACCCTCTCTGTGAGTTCAGTGAGCCGATACCCCTGGCACACCCAGCAGGCCAGCCGGAAGGAGAGAGCTGGGATGCTTCCGCAAAGTCACATTCAAAATCCTTTGTGCAGCCCCTTGTAGAGGGCCAGACTTGTTTGTCATTATGAAATTCCACAAGTAGGAAGATGAGGAGAGAAAGGCGAGAAAACTTGGGGAGATGACTAGGGTTGGCTGCATCAAGAAGGGAAAATGAGCAGACTTGGAAGACCGGGATGTTATCCACGTGAGTGCCAGGGGAGAACAGTGGAGCAGAGGCCACACCATTGCCCTTGGTGGCACTAAGATGGGAGGAAGGTGCCTACCAAATGTGAGCAGCAGAGAGCTGAGGAATCCTGGGCAGGGTTGAGTGGGTGAATCAGAGAGGAGGAGGGCAGGCAGGTGAAAGGGGCCTTGGTGGCCTTTGTGACACTCTGTATCTTTCAGAGTAACTTGTGTCCCTTGAGTCTCAGTGACTTCCTGGGAAACTGTGCCTGAGTCCGCGGCCGGCTGGAGCCCCCGCCCTGGGCTCCGTGGAAGCCCGTGTGGACCCAGCCTCGTGTCCACCCTGCAGGTGGAAGCTCCTCTGGCTGCCAGCGTGTCTCCCCTATTAGCCAGGCCTTTCAATTTTCTGTCCTACCAAATGGGACAGCTCGTTGCTCCTGATTTTCCTGATCTCGTACCTTGCTCAGGAGCAGCAGCCCTCACCTCTGAGCTCCGGAGGCCGTTCTGCAGCACAGCTTCTTCATCCTGCCCCCAGTGCAGCCACCGCCCCCCTCATCAGAATGCTTGCTCACAGGCTGCCACATTCCCCCGACAGACACCAAATTCCACAGGCAAGGGCTGGGTGGGGCTCAGAAACCAGATCCTGCACTCCGCCTTGTCACCATGGCACCGTGGCTGGAGAGAGCTATTCAGCCTTCCTGGTGGCCCTGTTCAGTCAGGGAGAGGACCCAGCACCACAGAGTGTGGCCCTGCCCAGCGCTCAGTGCATCTCGCATCCCCACAGCGCCCCTGTTGGCCACTCGGCCTGTGTGCCACCCCTAACTCCATGGCTACAGTTGTTCACATGCCTTTGCATGCGCCTCTGCCCTGTTTCTTCACCTACCAGGTGACCTACTGACTTTCAGTAGCTCAACACGGGGGCCAGCAGCCCCTGTGCCCTGTCTCCGTGGTGTGTTCTTATCGGTTGCACTGGACTAGAGGGTCTGTTCTGCCTCAGGCAGTGCAGAGCTCTGGATGTGCGGGAGCTTGGAGCCCTCCCAGCTGAGAGCGGGGGCAGCAGTTTGCTGTCAAGGGCCATGCAATAAAATAGTCTAGATTTTGCGGGCCAGACCCTCTTGTGTTGCTCATTTCTTCCACTGTGGCACAAAAGTAACCATAGCAACCCATAAACAAACGCGTGTGACTGTGTTCCCAAAACAACGGGCTCTTCACAAAAACAGGTGGAGGCCAGCTGCCAGATCCAGCCAATGAGCTGCTTCTGCGGTGCCCTGGGCTGGACTCAGAGCTGGCTGTCTATGCCGGGAGCCGGATCGCACAACCGTGTGTGCTCACTGTCTGCTCATCGCTATGTCTGTGTCCCTCGACTGAGCTCTTCAGGGAACTGTCATGGTCAGCAGCTCCTGCTGTGTGCCCAGCACGTGCCTGCAGAGCTGGGCCAGCATGTGTGACTGCATGAGTGACAGTGAATGGCCGTCCTGTGCGCACCCGGCCTAGTGACCCAGGCCTGACCCTTCTCCTCCGCTTTCAGCACAAAATGCTGGGGAAGGGCTGAAAGTGGTCTCCAGGGAGTTAGACTAACTCCCTTGTCCAGGTGCCCCGTTTCTGGAATGGGTTTTTGAGCTCTGGTGGGGATTGGCGGGTTCCCTTGGGGTGGCCAGGTGGCTGTGCCCTGCAGCATCTGACATCTCAGAATACCTCCTTCTTGGCATCCTCTTTCCAAGCCATCAGCTGTGTCCAGGCCCCATCTGGATTAGCTTCTCCAAGTAGCCATGACGGGCACGGGGGCAGGAGGCACTGAGTTGTGAGACCTCCAGGGGTGCGCTGGCCTGGCCTCGGGCCAGCCTGGGCTCTGCAAGGCCAGCAAGTCCTGTCCTATTGGTTTCTGCAGCACCTGGGTGTGCACTGTTCTGGGGTCACCACATGCATCCTCTTATCTAATTGTGGTAGGTATTGTGCTCATTTTAAGCAGGTGAAACTGAGTCACAGAAAAGTTACCAGCCTCAAATACAGAGCAGCTCAGGGGCAAGCCGAAATTTGAACATTGGCACCCCGATTCCAGGGTTCTAGCTCAGAACCACCGTGCCGAGCTGATGTACGTGGAAAAGATTCAGAGCTGCAAGTGAAACTGGACTGGGTTCCTCTCACTCCGCCACTTCCACCCCTTTCTCCACAAGAGCACCCTGCTGCACAGAGGAGGCAGTAATTTACCCAAGGTGACACAGCATCATAGAGGCAGCACGTGGAGCTCAGTCATTTGATTCCTGATTCAGTGCTTTCTCCACAAACCTAGGCCCATTCTTTGGCTTGGTGCTAGAGACAAACAGAAGCAAAGGCTCTCCCTTTTTCCTCTCTGCCCACCCCCACCTAGGATAAATCGACCTGTCACCCTCGCTAACACGCAGCTCTTCCACCTGGAGGTAATACAGACATGCACCTTAGCATGGCTGGGGGCCGAGGCCTGTAATCTGTCGAATCTGGGATCAAGAGTCAGTTCTCAGGCGGCCTTCGCAAGTCTCCTCTCTTCTCTGACCCTCCGTTTCTTCCTCTGGCTCTGGGCGTACAGGGCCTGCCAAGCTGTCCTGAGAGCCAAGCCAGCACCAGGTGCAGCCATCACCAAACCCTGGGGCCCCCAACACATGCGGTTTGCTGTCCCTGCTTCCTTGTTCTCTCCTCTGGCTCCCTCGGCCTCTTGTACCAGGACGCAGCTGTGCGCCCCACCCGCCGTCCCAAGCTAGAAACGTCGTCCACAGCTACCTCTGCCAGGCAGCGCTCTGACGGCATCCTGCAGGGCCTTCCAAGTTTGGGAAACTGCCTGTGGGCTTTTCCCTCCGGGCGCCCTGGAGCTCATGCTTCCCTGAAACCACAGGCTTGCCGGTGGCTTCTCTATGCCCGGAAGTCCCAGCGTCTCCTCTGCTTCTCTGCTGGTATCTCAGGGACCCACAGCCATCAGCTGCTGTGATGATGGATGCCTGGAGAGCAGGAAGGCCTGGGCTGACTGAAGCCCCCTGCACGGTTACGGCACCCCCACAAGGAGGCCTGAACAGCATTTGGATGGTTAGCAAGCTGTGGGGTCCTCTTTGACTCTTTCTAACCTCCCATCTTTTTGATTAGCGCAGTCTGCAGGCTCTGGCTGGGGAAAGAGCAGGGACAGAGTAGACACAGAGTTTGAAGGTACCTGGCAGCCACATACTAGGGCTGGGCAGATCTGTCAGGTTGCAGAAAGGCGTCCTTGACTCAAGAGTTTGCTGAAGTGCAGGCTGCCTGGAGCCAACCTTCAGTCCAAGGCTGCCTTCATAGGAGTGGGTGTGGTGCTGGGATCCATTTACCTGTAGAATGCTATTGCTGTCCCGTGGTTGTCAGGAGCTCTGTTTGGCACACTAGGTTTGTGTCCTGGCTCCATCATTTATTAGCTAGGTGACACCAAACTAGTTTTTGACCTCTCTGTTTTAGATTTTTAATGGAAAAATCAAGATGAAGATAACTTGCTCAACCCTCATTAAAAACTTGAGAGGTAGTATTTTATTATTGTCTACAGACTCCTTGCTAGAGCTGAGTGGTCAGCCAAAGCAATATATGGGCCTGGTGGATCAGAGAGGGTGTGTCAGTCAGTGTCTGCTGTGTAACAGCCACCCACAAAATAGTATAAGAGCATCCTTTTCAGTTCATGGGTCTGTGTGTCACATGGTGGTTCTGTTTTAGCCTGTGAGTCAAGCTGGCCTGGACTGCATGGTCCCAGGCTACCTGAAGTGTGTTTTTCTTGTGAAGGAGGCTGGATGCTTTTAGAGGGACAAGGACACAAGGCCCTTATGATCACCACTCTGGATGCAGCCTTGGCACTGCTTCCCACATTCTGTCAGCCAAAGCAAGTCATGTGACCAAACTCAGCATTGGTAAGATGAAGAAATACACTCCCACTTCTGAGTTGGGGCAGAAGGAGAAAATACTTGACCATCCCTCATCAAATCCATTGTGCTCAGACAGTGGCCCATTTAGAATTCCCTGAGGGCCGTAAAGCCCAGATTGTGCCCCCTCTTCCCTCCCCCAGTGTCTGATCCAGAAGGTTTGGGGCTGGCCTAAGGACGGTGCATTTCTAACAACTTCCAGGACAGCTCAGGTGTTGGCCATGGGCCTGGCTTTGAGAGACACTGTGCTAAGACACCAACAGGGGCATATCAGTCAAGTGCAATTTGGTTGGCAAATGAAGGGGAAAAAGGGAGAGCCCAAGTCAGCAGCCAGCAGGTGGTCGCTGCAGCTGCCGGGCCCTGGACCTGTCCAACCGGAGCAGAGCCTGGTGCACAGGGCCGCAGCCTGGCCTTGGGGTGGCAGAGCGAGGAGTGGGCACAAGTGGTCAGGCTTGGTTTCTTCTTCTGGTTAGTGTGGATCAATGTATATGTCAGCCAAATTATCAGGAGCATTGGAGGGAAACAGGATCCGGTCCCAAAGGACCAAGGCTGTGGTGAGGAGCTCACATGTATTTGGTTACCCCTCAACCCTGAAAGAGAAATCAGAGATGTGGGAGTCCTCCCCTTGTTGGTATGAACATGGTTGAGCTTGAATGAACAAGGTGTTTCCTTTTTGTCTTGAAAATGTCTCCTGGTCCCCTGACATGTGCTTTGAGCCACTGTGGACAGCAACCGGTTTCTCTGCTGGCATCCAGGGGTGCCCCTATGGACCCCGGCGGGGTGAGCACCCTTTCCTAGCCTGTCGCTCAAGCCTGGATCCCTGCAAGCTCTGGGATGCTTCTTGTCTGCCCTCCTAACTGGGGGCCAGAGCATGTCCCGATCATTTACCATCCTCACTCTGCAGAAGAGGAAGGGAAGTCACAGAGTTATATGACTTACCCAAGAGTGCCAAGCAAAGATTTGTCCGGGTTTTGCTGCGGAGTTCCTATGCATAACCACTAGGCCTCACCGTCTCCGAGTGTGGAGGGAACGTGGCCTCACACCCGTGTGGTCGTCGTGTGTGACCTGAGTCAGAGTTGCAAACGAGGTGGGCAGGGCCTGCTAACAAATGGCAGCTCTTGTGGAAGTCTGTACAAGCCTTTGTGGTCACTGTGTTTACCTGCCTGGTTCCAAGTTCTCGGCCCCTGGTGGCTGTGGCTGTGTCATTGTATTCACAGCCCCCGGAGGGACAGGGCAAACAGAAAGACCTTGAGCAAGACTTGCTGGTTTCTCTGGAGAGACATAAGCTCCAAATGATGGGTTGGTCTGGATGCCTTTTTTAAAGTCCCTTCCAATTCTGAAAGTCTGTGATCAGGAAATTACCAGGGAAAAGTTTTCCTTTCGGGCCTTGCTAAGGTTTCTAAATGGGGCCTTTATTTCCCACAGCAGGTAATTATAGGAGGCTGCAGTGATGCCAGCAGGGAGCTCTGAGGCAGGCCTGGTGGCTGCCTGCTGCTTTCTGTGATGATCTCCTTCCTGCTGACCAGGGCATTGGGATCCTGGCAGTGCCACGGGTCCTAGAGTCCTTGGCCTTAGGCTGGAGGCCACCCACTGTCTGTCCTGGGGGATGGCAGACTACCACATCAGGAGATCCAGGGAGCAGGGATGGGGAGACGCAGTACAGGGACCACACCAGGGAGGAATGGGTGCAAAAGTCTGGGTAGGACAATAGGGCATTGTTGGGCAGGGGGCTGAGATGAATTGCAGAACCACCATGTGCCAGCCAAGGACATGTCTGTGCTCAGCACCGGCTATGAAGGGCTCCTGATTGCCCTTTCCTTTTTCAAAGGAAGCCAGCAGCCTAGATTTTTACATGGACTGTTCTAGTTCTTTTTAAATGTTGCGGCTAACTTGGAGTTTACTGCCTCGTAGTACAGTCAAAGCATGCCTGTGAGGTCACAGTTCCACAGCCCTGATTTAGCCTAATAATTAACAAATAGGGAAACTGAGGCTTACAATTTAAAGTTGCCAGAAGTCCACAGGGAGTTGCTGTGTTGGACACAAACCACAAGTCCAGTGCATCCCGGTCCAGGCACGTTGTCCTCCATCTCGATGAGCTCCACCCTCCCGACGGGAACTGAAGCCCAGAGAAGTGCAGTCCCACTCAAGGCACACAGCTCATGACGCATCATCAAGTAGGACTGGGGCCGCTAAGATCGCATCCCTGAGACTGTCCAGCCACCATGTCACCAAAAATGACCCATAATAGGTGCAAAACCAAGATACATCATGTACAAGTACAAAATAACTACGATGAATGTGACCATTTTGTATACAACGTACCAATACATACTCTTGTTAAAAAATTTTAAAAATATATTAAAAAAAAGCCTCACCAGGAGCTTGGCTTGGCACTGGGAAAATTCTGACTTGCTGCCAACCAGTAGGAAATGGCTCTCGGGCCAGTGGGCAGGAAGCTGCCAGGGGCTGATTCTGCCCGGGGAAAGAGGTGACTTCAGAATCAAGGCCTTGCTCCTAAAGGTGCAGGCGGCAGCTCTGGCCTCTTTCTGGGGGGGTCCCTCCAACTAGATGCTGGCGACTGACCCAAGGCCGCACTCTTGCCCATGACCAGGTGTTCTTCAAGAGCCTGCCTGTAAAATCCCAGCCGGGGAAGGGACGGATATTCTCCTGTGTGGTCAGCCCATAGTCAGCCCATGGTGTAGCCGATGAGCTTGGACTTGGAGTCGTGACAGTTCTGGGTAGGTCCTGCTCTTCGTGTCCTGGCTGTGGCTCTAGGCTGGGCTGTCTGAGTAACCGCAGCCCTGCTGGCATTGCAGAGCTATTGAGAGCATCTAGTTGAGTGGATGGACCCAAATTGCCAAGGAAAAGATTAGAGAAATGTAGACTGTGTTTGGCCTTATGTTCCTTCTGACATCTGAGCTGGGAAAGATGATGTCTGAGCTAGGACAGGAATGACTGGAAGGAGCCAGAAAATTCCACCAACTCAAAGGCCCTGAGGCAGTAATGACTTAGAGGGAGTAAGAGCAGAGAAGATATGGAGCTGGCATGACTGGAGAAAAGACAAAGAGACAGACAGACAGACAGACAGAGAGGAGAGAGAGGGAATGTGTGAGGGTAGAGCAGAGAGGGTCCTATCCTAGTCACTTTCTTGTTGCTGAGACAAAACACCTGACACATAATGTACAGGAGAAAAGGTTTGTTTGGGGCCATGGTTTTTAGGGGATTCAGTCCATAGTCAGCTGGCTCCCAGGCAAAAACAGCTTGGTGGAAGGGTGTGGCAGAGGAAAGTGGTGCAGCCAGGAAGCAGGGAGAAGGGAGGACCTGGGAGGGAGACACATCCTTCCAGGTCACGTCCCCATTGCCCATCTCTCACCAGGCCCCACCTCCTAACAGCACCTTAAGCTCTGAACTCATCCATGGCGGCTTAATCCACAAGTGGCGAGCTGGTCATCTTCCCAACGCTCCACCTCTGAACACACGAGCCTCGGTGGACCATTCTTGATCTAACCCAGTCTTGCAGAACCGGTGGCCTGGCATCTCACGGAAGGAGACCTCCCCCATGATGGTGTCTAGGCCCTCACCCCTGAGATGGACCCTCCCACTGAGGCCAAGACCATGCGAGAGTAGAGGGGCCAGTAGCCTCTGCTGCTGGAGGACGCGAAGTGTGTTACCACTCTGCAGAGGGCAGCAGTGCAGCAGAGGGCCTTCCAGAGGGAAACCAGGTGGCTGCTAGAAGGGCGCAGGGTGTGCGGGCCAGGCTCCAGCACGACCTGTAGGCTGTCTCAGCAAGGACCAGAGATTGCCCGGGCACCCGCAGTGAGGGGCGAGTGAGCGCGCTGCTGCAGCTTTGGATGTCTGCAAAACCAAACTGTTATTTTAGCTTACTGGTCACTGGTATTCCTTCCGGGTTGATCTGCCTTTTCACACCCATGTTTAAAAATCACTGTGTGGTTTGTGATTGTTATTTTGTAGGAGCTCTTATCAGCCAGGCAGGCATCTGACATGTGTTGTGCAAGTGCTTCCTGCTTTAACATTTATTTTGCACTGTTCTTGCACATTTAAACCCTCACAGCAGGAATCATCAATTTTTCTTTCTTCTTCCCCTCCTCCCTTCCTTCCTTCCTTCCCTCTCTCTCCTCGCTCTCTTTCTTTCTTTTTCTTTCCTTCTTTCTCTCTCTCCTCTCTCTCTCTCTCTCTCTCAAGGACCTTCCCACTGAGCTACATCTCCAGTCCTTCTAAAAACAATTTTTTTTTTTTTTAATTTTGAGACAGGGTCTCACTAAGTTGCTAAGTTGCCCGGGCTGGGCTCAAAAACTTGCAGGCCTCCTGCCTCAACTTCCCACAATCCCACCATTATAGGCATGTGCCACCACGCCCAGCTCCAGTAGCCCTTTTCTGTGAAGAGCCAGATAGTCAATATTTTCAGGCTTCGAGAGCCAGAATTTCTCTGCCATGAACACTGACCTTGGTGACGTGAAAGCAGACACAGACCATATAAAACTGAATGTGTGTGATTGTGTTCCAATAAAATTTATTAACGCAAATAGGCAGCCAGCCTGCTGGTTCTAGTTTGCGGCCTCTGCCTTAGACCTTCTTTCTATTTATTCGGTGTTTTCTGCTTTTGTAACTTTAGGGTTCTATAAGTGGGGGCCTTCCCCATCCCAAAATTAAAAGGAAAATAATAAAGGAGAAAAGCATACTCGAAAGCATTCCAGTAACAAGACCCCGGTGGTGAATTCTGGTGGGTGGTTCTGGGCAAGGGTTCGTGTCCCTGCTGGGAAGGCCTGCATCTGATGCATCCCAAGTCGCCAGGAGGACAGCAGAGGGTGGCAGAGGCAGAGACAGCCAAGACCAAGGTCACTGGCCCGGGTCTGAGCTGGGGCAGCTGGAGGTGGGGGTGGCGCTCTCAGAGATTTCCCTCACCCTGTGCCTCTTCTTGAGCTTTGCTGTCAAAGCAACCTTGATGATGTGTTCTCAGAGGACCCTGGGCCCACTGAGACTTGAGAGACATGTGCAGTCAACTAGCTGGTCCTTGGCAGCCCAAGTGGGCCCCCAAGGGAGGACCCCCCAACCTCCCTCTGTGGAAGCTGCCGGGCACCCTTCCCTCTGCCCCCTGAAGAGTCTGGACCCCTCGTGGATGGAGCCATCAGGCCTGATCTTTGAGAATCACACATGAATCTTCCACTGGACAGAGAGACTCCCCTCCCCTTTCTCTTGATCCAGTTTCCAAGGTGTTTTTACCCAGGGCTGCATAAGATTACTTTCCATTCTGAATTTTAATAATAAAGTCAGACACCCGGTGGGTGGGCTTTGCAGGGACCAGGTAGGGAGAGACGCTTAGTTCTCTGGACGCATCTGGTCCCGCTGGCCTGGAGAAACAGGTCTGGAGGTTAGACAGACCCTGCACACAGTCACCAGGCATGACTTCCTCAAAAGAATGCAGATGATGACACGTGGCTCTGAAGGTCTGTAGGGAGGTAAAGGGAGGCCGCTCAAGATCTGTCTCTGTTGGCTCCAGAGCCTGGTGACCTGGATTTAGTACTGCACTGTCGTCTATGAGCTGTGTGTGACCTGAGACAAGTGATTCTGCCTCTCTGTGCCTTTCTAAATATGAGGAGATAGAAGGCACCTAAAACCAGGTTTGGAAAAGTGGGTGGCTTCATCCACATAGTGTTTGAAACAGCATACTCTGAGTAGTTGGTGAGAGTTAGCACTTGTGTGTACAGGGCCAGGAACACACTAAGTGCTCAATAAACCCATTCTCTTCTCTGCCATTGGATATGCTTGACAAGTTCCATGGCACTTGCCTGCTGCTCTCATGAGGACTGCAGATTTACGCATCTCTGCCTCCCCATAAACAGTTAAAGCCGCTGAGCCCTGATAACCTTGGCTTTCTGTTCTTAGCAAGCTTTGGCTTGATAAGAATTTTCAAAATGTGCTTGTGGATCTTTTAAAACACCCCCCCATGAGTATTTACTTCCAAAATGCGCAAGTGTATAAAAAGGATTTAATTCATCTGCTGGATAATAATACTGGAGATTTAAAGAGGGAAAATGGCAAGGTTTTTGGTTCTTTGCCCTCTATCTGCCGTGGCTGCAAGCATTTCTGTTTATCATTTAAAATCCTGTTTGGAAAGGTCACTGGTTATTTGCATGAGGACTTAGGAAAAAAGGCGGAGATTGGCCGTCTCTCACTGCTTGCTGTTCGTCTGTCTTTCCCTACGGTGGGTTTCTCCCCAAGTCCCCAGCTGCGGCCAGCTTGTGACCACCCCGGGCCCGGGGGCACTTCTGAGTCCATCATGCGGGCCTGGCTGTGCTCACAGGCAGCCTGCATATGGGGGTCAGAACATACCCGGGGTGGGATCTACCCCAGCAGCACTCCATGGGCACCAGCAGTTCACTCTAAGGGCCCCCGAGGGTACATCCACCTGCCTCAGTGCAGTCTCAGTTGCCCAGCAAATCACAGCAGACCTACTTCCAGGCCGGAGCAAGTATCTCAGAAAGCTCATCCGCCTGCCTGCTGCCCACCTTCTGGTCACAGGAGATGAAGGGGCAATGGTGCAGTTCTGGTCTTGTGTCTTTGCCGCTTTCCCCTTCAGCCCAGGCAAGGCCTTGGAAGGTGGGGCTGGCCTTCCAGAGGGCATGACAGGTCTATTCATGAGGCTTCGTCTTTGCCATCCCTCATGAAAGATGGCCTTAGCCCGGAGGACAGGCGTGCCCTGAGGACACAGCATCACCAGATGAAGGGACTAGAGAGGGCAGGTGAGAAGAAACTATCCCTCTGTGATATGCTGGGTGAGCAGCCGCTGCCCTCCCAGGCTGACCCAGTCAAACCCTGATCCTCTCTGACTGTAAACCCCTTCCTGCTGCTCCAGGTGCTGCCTGGTTCCCCCCTCCATGGACCCCTGCTTGCTGCCTGCCCCCACCCTCATTCAGGACAGAGTCCAGGCTTCTCCCAGGGCCTGCCCAACTTCCCTGCCTATCTTGTAATGCTGACTAAGCCCAAGAGGTTGAGCCTGTTGTTCTCCGATTAAAAGTGAGGAAATGGAGCTCAGAGAGGACACATCACCCAGAATCGCACAGGCAGCCAGGTCTAGAACAAGAGTTGCACCTAGAGCCCGGCGTGGTGGTGCACGCCTATAATCCCAGCCCTCAGGAGGCTGAGATAGAGGGATTGCCATGAGTTTGAGACCAGCTGTGCTACATAGTGAGTTCAAGGCCAGCCTAAACTACATAGCTAGACCTTATCTGAAAAAAAAAAAAAAAAAAAAAAAAAGATTTGCACCTAGATTATCAGACCCGGAACCCTGCGCTCCTACCTCCCAGGCCCGTGCTCGTCAATGGAACTTCCCAATGAGGGGAGAGTTTTGTATCTGCACTGTCCACTCCAGTAGCCATTAACCACATGAAACTACTGAGCACCTGAAATGTACCTGGTGCCACTCAAGAATTGTGTTTTAAATTTAAATTCTAATTTGAAATAGCTACATGAGGATATTAGCTTTAAAGAACTGTGAAAGCCTGAGATGTCCACTTACTTGCAAGCTAACAAATTCATCTGCTGGCAGGTGCTGCAGAAGATACGAGATTCCTGGATCAGAGACAAGGACTTTATTCCACACAGCACAGCAGGCAGCCTGAGCTTCTTATTTGCATTCTTTCTGCTTGCCTCCCAAGTCCTTTAGGGGTTTCTGCAAAAGTGTTTACTGTTAACTGCTCTGTTTTGATTCATAAGCTTCCAAAGAAGGGACGTTATTTTGTTCTCTGTGGTATTGTCAGTTATTTTGTTCTCTGTGGTATCGTCAGCATTCCAAACATAGATGCTGGCATGTACTGGGGACCCAGTGACTCTTTACTGAATAGCCAAAGGGTTCTGGTTCCCCATTGTGAAGCCACGAGTCTGGACCACGTATTTGCTAAGGATCTTCTGTTGAATAAATTCTCCACTTGTAAGTTTCTCTCTTGCTGATGGTCACTGCTCAGACCACCCTCAAACAGGGATCACAGTTCCTCTCCACAGAGCCTGAGGCAGGGATTCAGTCCCCATGGACATGTTCCAAGAGGAGTGGGGAAGGAGACAGGGCAAGGTCATGTTCCCAGCTGGGGTTGACCTTCGGCCTGATCCCACATGAGCCCCTGGAGCACAGACTGCATCACGGGGCTGGTTTCATGTTGAGGAGCAGGGCTTCATGCAGCCCTGTGTCCCTCAGTTGTTGTCTGTGAGCTGTCCAGGTATGGGTGGTAGTCCCCTCCTAGGAGAAGCAGCTTCTGTTTGGCCTCCTGGCTAACTCAAAGGACAAGCAGGAAATTTGAGTGGCACAAAGGGGCAGGAGTTGGTAATCAGGAGGCAGCTATTGGCTTTCCTCAGGTAGCAAATTACTCCTGGTGACCCCTGGAATTCCTTCGCTGGAACAGAGGTTTCGAGTTTTCTTTTCCTTGTTTGGGGTCCGGCTACTCAAGGTCCCCAGAATCCCATGGGGTTGTTGGATATGTACAGGCTGCAGGCAAACTCACCCAACCTCAGCTGTAGAAGGAGAATCGCAGCACACGGTCGGCAAGCCCAAGCCACCTACAGAGAGAGATGCTGTCCCTGTGCGCTATTGCTGTGCACATTCTGGAGAGGAGAGTCCAGGACAAGGCCACTGCCAGCACTTCCATTCCCAAGACTTTGCTTCTTTGCAGCAAAAGGTGCTCGGGCCGGCACAGCCCCACATGTCTGCAGTGCTGTTCAGAGATGTCGCCTGTGCGTTATGCAGTGACAGTGCCCAGCAGTCTGGGGAGTTAGCTTCAGTTTCCCCATTTTTCAGATGAAAAAATGGAGGCTCACTTCCTCCCCACCCCTCAAACTTTCCTGACATGGATTCTGCTACTCATTACCAGCTGCCCTTTCCCAAGCAAAAACTAGTGCCTGGCATGTTTGTCCTCCTCGCTCCCTCTCTGCTCCCCTGCCTTGTCACAATCTCCCCATCTTCCCAGGCCCTGCCCGGCTCCCCTTCTCCCTCAAGCCTGCCCAGCCCAGCCTCTTGTCTACCACAGAGCATCCTGTCTCATTCTGTGGAGTCCTGGACCATGAGGGCAGAGCTCAGGGCTTCCTGTGGCCACATTCCCCCAAAGTCACCTGTCACAGGGCTTGGGGGAAACACAACAAAGAAGGACCCAAAACACCAACCAGGTGCTACCAGTTCCTATCCATGCTTCCCATCCCAGCTCACCACCCGCTCTCTACCCGGGATCCAGCAGGCATGTGAATAGGCTAGACTTTTGTCAGCAATGACGGGAGATGTTCTGGGGTGATTCAAAGAAAAGCCTGTCGAATTGTGCAAAGATCTGGTAAATCCACCCACAAGGGTGGCGAAATTTGACGTTGGCTTCTAAGCCAGCCAAAGGATGAGTCTCACTTCCTGCTAAGTGAGCAGGCGTTAAGGGAATAACGCCTGGGCTGGCCTCGGGGGACTGGGGTTCTAGCCCAAGGTCTGAGACTAACCAGCTGTGTGACCTTGGGGAAGGCACTCCCACTTTCCCAGGCCTCATTTTTCCCTCTAAGGAGTGGGACTGGAGGATGGGAGAGGAATGAGACCCTCATGTGCCTTCCTGCTTTACCTTACATTCTGTGCTTGTACAACTGTGCCTGGGGGAAGCCCAGCCTTCTTTGCACAAGAATCCAGGCCCTCTCCTTTCTGCTCCTCCCCAGCCTACTCCCTGCTGCCTCCCCCAGCCAGACCAGCCCTGCCCCTCTCCCACAGGAGTGCAGGCCTCCCATGCTGTGTGCCCAAGGGAGTGCCTGCTGTAAGGATGTGCCCAGAGAGCAGCATTTGATTCCAATCCACCTCTATCCATCCTCAGTCCTCATACATCATGCTGCTATCCTAACAGCTACCCAGCCTGAGCTTTTCTTGTGAAGCAGGAATTGTGCTGGAAACTTTACATCTCTTAGCTGACTCCTTGCAGCAGCCTCAAGATGCAGATACTCTCAGCATCTTCATTCTGCTGATCAGGAAACTAAGGCTTAGAGAAGTGAAGTGGCTTATTCATGGGCACCCAGTTATTAAATGCAAAGCCTCAGTAGCAGGAAGCTATCATGATCACCTATTCTGTTCTTAGAGATCAAATATTTGCTAGTAGGGGGTAAAGTCTTCTCAAAAGGAACCCTGTATTTGTCAGCTTTGCTGCATAACAAACAATCCTCAAAGCTCAATGAATTTTAGCAAATCTGGTTCACATTCCAGGTGAACAAGCTGAGGGTTACTGCAGGCTAGCTGTGACTTATCATTGTGCAGTGAGTTTTCTCAGCCCCAGGTCCAGTCCCCAGGCAGTCACTCCCCAGGGGCTCTGGTCAGACCTGAAGGATCGTGCAGTCACGGTCACAGCTTCTGCCCAGTGACGGTCACTCAGCCAACTGCTTATGCTCCAATGGCCAAAGCCAGTGATGTGGCCAGGCCTGACATCAGTAAGGTGGGGAAGTGTCATCCTCTCACAAAGAGGGGCCCCTGGATATGCCAAATAAATATCTGCATGGTACAGTCAGTCATCAACTGCTGGGCTCGGTAGCCAAATGTCTAGATGGGATCCAGGCTATATCGCTTAGTAGCTACATGGACTTGGCAATGCGCTTCACCATGCTGTGCCTCAGTTTCTCTGTCTGGCAAATGGGGCGGATAAGTACAGCCCTGTGTCTGTTGACTGGGGCTGCTATAGCAAAATCTCTACCTGGCGAGATGTGTGGCTTAACAAACGGAAGTTTATTTTCCCACAGTTCTGGAGGCCAGTCAAGGTGTCAGAGGGCGAGAGCTCTCTCTGGCATGCAGACACCCCTCCCTACTGCATCCTCACGGGCCTTTCTTCTCGCCCCTCAACAAGGGGTCTCTCTGGTGTCTCTTCTTATAAGGACTCCATTTCCTGGAGTCACATTAACATTGAGACTTCGTTTAAACCTGTTACCTTCCTAAAGGCTCCATCTCCAAACACAGCTGCCTTGGTGGGGGGCATGGGGTGTATATACAGGTGTGAGGAGGGACACAGTTCAGTGCACAGCAGCTCCTCTTTCCTAGAGTGTCATCGCAATTGAAGTGGGTGAAGCCCTCGGGACAGCCTCTGGCCTATGAGGATGCACCGAGGAAAGCTGGGCTGCAGTTCGTGCCCTGGTCGTAGCACTTCCTGTGCTAGGGATTGGCCATCTCTGCACAGATGAGGTCTCAGTGGCTTCATCTTTGTTTACCCTGAAATCTGTCCCAGCTCCTGGCACACACTAGGTTCTGGGAACAGAGAGTATTGACTCATGCAGTGAGGCAGGAGGCAGTCAGCAGGAGCCAGCCAGCATTGGCATAGCCTGGGGCTGTGCTCTCCACCGTGGTGCTGACCTGCTCTGCGACTCTGGGCACATCGTTGTCCCAGGCTGGCTGGGATCCATCGCACTGAGACTGTGGTTGCTTTGCCAGCAGTGTCTCCGCAGGCTTCCTGTTCTCAGCCCTCTGCCTCTTCCAGAGCACCTGGGCAGTGTGTGGAGCAGAGGCAGCTCAGAGATAGTGTTTACATAAATGTTCCCGTGACGTCCAAGGTGACAGTATCTCCCCAAAGCCCCTCCCAGAGGTTCTGAGTCCCCATCAAGCACTGTGATGACCCCCGTGGCAGGGCTGGGCGTGGACGAGCATCCCTCTGCCTGTGTCTGCAGCAGCGCTGAGGTCTGGCCTGCGTGTTTCCCTGAATTTGAGTAGCCAACCACACCCACAGACACCGAAGCACAGCTGGGGTGGCTCTGGGATTCCGCAGCAGTGCTGGAAACCCCTGCTGACTTTGCCATCCTCATTCACATTTCCGTTCCCACATCTGGCCTTGTGTAGGAGGGGATGCGTCTGAGGTCGTTTGCTTAGCAGAGCCTCCTTCCACTAGAGAGGGAGAGATCAGAGTGTGTGGGACCAGCTGTGCTCTCTGAGCCCTGCGCCTGGTGTGACCCAGCACAGCAGGGCTGGGGTGAGCATCGTGTGAAGTTCACGGCCTCTCCCTAGCTAACAGCTGATGACCTACCATGGCTGATCCTCTCTGCCTCAGCTTTCTGATCTGGGAAATGGGATCAAAGGCAGCTCTCGTGAGATGCGAACAACTCTAACCCAGAGTAGATGATGGTGATGATGATGACTGCGGTGGAGACAGAGGTGGAGACAGTCACGATGATAATTATGGTAACAGTGGTGAGGACGGTGGTGGTGGTGATGGTGGGTTAGTCCTTAGAGAGCATTTACTACCTGAGTCACTCAGCACCCTCAGGGCCTAGGAGGTAGGCACTGTCATCCCTCCTTTACAGATAAGGAAGCTGTCTCACACAGCAAGGTGACGGGGCTCACTGAAGGGTTCACAGCCGCCGAGTGGCAGAGCTGGGACTTGGACCCAGGTGGCTAGGGACGTCCTCAGTCTCTGTCACCCCTTCGTGGCCACAGACGGCAGGCAGCTCAGGTTCCTCGCAGCAGACACTGGGGAGAGGGAGGGGCAGAAGTCCAGGGGTCTGACATTCAGAGAGCTCTGCATCCTGCCTCCCGGGGAGAAAGCACCTTACCACCGCCCTGGCCGTTTAGGACAGAAGCCAAGATGACAATCACACCACCCCCAAATTCCCAGATTCACATTCTCTCTCTCTCCGCAAGATGCTTCCTGCACTCGAATGTTCCAGAGTCAGAGCCCATGCCTGACTCACCTGGGTGTGACCTGTGACCGCAGCAGGCACTTCTGTCAGGGGAGAGGGAGGCCTCTGACCTGAGATCTGGCTCCAGCCAGCACCGACCTCTGATCTCCCCTCCCACCCGCACACCCACCCGGCCAGGCCAGCTCCTCTGCCTCTCAGAGCTGCCTTCCCCCTCTGCCTGCTGGGAGCCAGGCTGCTCGGGAACCAGTGGGAAGCAGGCTTAGTGTGCGGCAGGCCCCAGGAAAGGGTGCCTTACTTTTTCTGTGCCCTCCTCCCCCTGGACAGCTTTGACTCATCTCTCCCACCGCCCAGAGTTTTGCAGCTCTTCGGGACAGGCCCTCCAAATGTATCCTTTCAGAACAGGAAGTGGTCTTAGAGATCTGTGTGCAGAGCCTTTGTTTTCAGGTTTGGGACAGGAAGTCTGAATGTGCAGGCACCCTCGCTCACGTCCGGTGCCCTTTAGGTAACTGTGCATTCTCTTCCCACACTGAGTGGCTTGACAAGACAAAGCAACTTCACACTGGCAGTTAATACCCTGCAGGTCTGAGGTGAGCCCGCTGCAGAAGTTCTCATGTTGGAGCATCACGCCCTCTCCTGATGGTAAATCTGAGCGTTTCTTTCTATCTTTCAGATGCAGACGCTGAGGCTCAGAGAGGTTAAGGAGCTCCACTGAGGTCACCTAGCAGGTGAGTGGCAGAGCCGGGACTTGCACCTAGCTCTCTTTGACTCTTGAAACTGCTCTGAATCGCCTTCCTCCTTTGTTTGAAACTGTGTGTTGACCTGATTGTCCTTTTGCACCAAAGGGCGTGAGCTCTCTCTAGGGAAGACGTGTGACTGTTTCGTGTTTTGATAATCTCGACCCCGTAGGGAAGAGAACAGAGAAAGGGGTGCTGTTTGGTGACCATAACCCTGTTCCCCATGGGTGTCCCAATTGGGACAGACCCCAAGCCCTAGCAACCTGGGTTCTGGAATGAGCCCCCTGGCTGAGGGAAGCCCAGGATCTCCTCCCAGGGCCCAGGCTGTCTAGGAACCAGAGCCCTGACTACAGGGGCGGGCTGTCCCCTCCCTCTCGTGCTGCTTGCCTCACATCCTGCCCCGGCCACAAAGGAGCCCAGTGCACAGGACTCCCCACTTTCCCTGGGCGACTGAGCAGTTACACAGTGGCATTTTGTAGTGTTTTGGGTGTAGCTGCTTTTGCAAAACCCAGAGGAAGTGTGTAGGCTGAGTTCTGCCTTTCCCTCCCCAAGGACAGCAGATCTGCTCAGCCAGGGGACCGGGATAGGAAGCCTCCTAATGCAAAGGCCCAGGGTTGGAGCCACTGATCTGCCCTATACTGTCCCTAGCTGATTTGAGGTCACCCTTATGATCACCCATTTCCCAGCTGGGGACTCTGAGGCCCAGTCTCCTGCCTGCTGGGACGCACGAACAGCAGCAAACTTTTGCTCCCTGGACTCTGGAGGCCTCACTGTGTCACAAGTCTCTGTTGCCTCTGCAAATATTTGTTGGGGACTTACCACTGCTCTCAGCGTGGGAAGGGACAGTAGTAGGGAACAGATGAACTCCTCTCCCTCTTAGAAGAGGGAGGCAGACAAACAAGTAATTTGATTTGCAGTTAAGTGTCATTTCATGATTAAAGCTGCCTTAGTTCCTTTCCTCATCATTGCTGAGACACAATACCCAACATCCACTACTCAAACAAGGAGAGGTTGATTTTGGTTCACAGTGTGTAGAGGTTTCAGTCCGAAGTCGGCTGGCTCCAAGGGAGGGTGGCCTGCCAGACGGGGATGGCAGAGGAGAAACACATCGTGGCCGGGCAGGCAGGAAGAAGCAAGCCATCAAGGGAGGAGGGAGGGAGACAGACCCTTCCAGGCCACAACTCCAGTGTCCCACCTCCTCCCACCAGGCTTCACCTCCCGGCATCACGATAAGCTATAAACTCAGCAGCTGGCTGACCTTAACCCACCTATGAGCACATGAGGCTTTGGCAGGACAACTAGATAGAAACCATAACAAACTGTGAAGGGAGATGCCCCAGAGCAAGGCGGAGTGGCCACAATATGGCTTCAGTGTGGCCAGGGCAGGTCTCGATAAGGAGGGCATTTGGGCAGAGACATGAGTGCACTGAAGGAGCGAGCCGTAGTCTTCAGGGGTGGGCCGGGAGATTCTCAAGGAGGAGCGAACTGTGTGCTAAGGGCTCGAGGCAGGGGATAGGTTTGGAGTGCCATCCATCACGACCTTTGAGTTTGATTCCGTGTGTCTGGCCTTCCCACCTTCCCACCAACGGGACTGCTTCTCGTTCGTTTCCTTCTATGTGCTATCTCCCTTGTGCCTACAGGCAGGGACTGAGGTTGTGTAGCACAAAAGGGGGAAAGAAAGGAAACAAAAGAATCAGACAACTAAACAAGGCAGAGGAAAGATGTGTTTCTAACAGGAAGCGACTGGCTTTAATTCTCTGGACATGCCACGCTGGTGAATTTGAAATAGCTTCGTATCCTTGCCTCATACTGATCTCCAGGTGACCTGGACGGTGAATTCTCTCTCAGTACACTGTAATCTGCTATTACAAGCCCATTTTCTTACGCAGAGCAGGAGCCTGGATTCAAAAACTCCAGAAAGAGAGTAAGAAGTGATGTTGGAGCTTGGGCTGTGGAGCTTGCACTGAGCTCAGGGAGGGAGGCCCAGTGGGCAGAATCTGGGTCAGGTGGGGCTGCAGAGGTCAGCAACCCTCTGTCCTGGCCCTGACCTCATGGTCACATGGTGGTATTGACACCTGCTGGGCACCCTGGGCTGGGTGTGCTGGAAGGGATGTGCTTGGGGAGCCAGGGATCCCAGGGGCCAGTCTCGGTGTCGCCCCACCCTGGTGGGTCCGTCCCCTCCTTGAGCCTTAGAAGATGAAGCAGAAGACAGACTCCTCTCAGTGTTCCTCTGTGCTCCTGAAACACAACAAGCTTGGCCCCAAGGCAGGCAGCAGCCGGCAGGGGGCCAGCTCCCTTTGACTGGCGCATCTCTGGCCCTTAGCAAAGAGATGCCTACGAAAGAGATGCTACCTTGGCCATCCTGCCTGGGGACACCAGGCCCGAACTCCCGCCACTTTCCCTACTCAGACCTGTGGCTGCAGACCCAGAAACTCATTTCCAGGAGCAACAGCACAGCTCTGTCTTCTCCAGGCCCCAGAAGGACTTATTAAGTCTTCCATTAACTGAATCTCATTCAGCTGGAAAAATAATCATCTGAAAGCAGTTCTGCCTGGGTAGTGGCCTCTGAGGGCCTGCAAATTTCCCGTAAGGAATGCTGCAGAAGTCCATCCTGGGAGACACGGAGCCCATTCTCCCTCCTTCCCCAGAGCGCAGGGAGCTGGTGGTCCCCCCACAACCCTGTGGCCAGTGAACATTGCTGGGTTAGCCACCTGTCCGTCTGTCCCATATTAAATGGGCCCTCAGGAGGGGCAGGGACCAGGGGCCCTGTACTGAGAGTACAGACTGCACTAATAAGGCCCAGCATGCGCCCTTAAGGGCAGTTGGGGCTCAGCCCAAGAACTTTCTTCATTGGCCGAAATCCAGTGAGTTCCTGGCTCAGCTCCCTGCCTCCCACTCGCAACCACACGCATGTAAATGTTAAACTTTCACTTCTCTATCTTGCCTGTGTTCCCCGGTCTCGGCCCTCAGTTCATTAGTTTCACATGTTTACTAACTTAAGCCGATCTCTTTCCTTCCACCAAATCCATTTTCTCCTGGTCTGTTCCGTTCAGTGCATCCTCCTCTCCTAGAATTGGGAAGAAGCAAAGGGCTAGAGGCCAGGACAGAACTCCTGGGCCAGGTGGACTGAGACACGGAGTTCGCAGCCCAGCGGGGGCATGAGACAGACGGTCCATTCGTCTGCATGGGTGATTTCACTGATAATAAAGTCCTTGGGATATATGCAGAGAGGAACAGCGGAAGTACACAGTCTGGGATTTGATTTTATCCCACTTAAGAGCTAATATGTCAGCCTGTTCCTGCTTCATGGAGGCTGGTAGGGCTTGAGACTCCTGCCTCCTAGGCCAGGGACTTTATTACTCTCTCTGCAACAAAAAGCCTGAACTGCTGTCTCTAATCTCTAGTCCTCTGGAGCCAGGCCGAACTCATACTGATGCCTGCACATGCAGCAGGTTGCAGTGTAGACCAGGAACCCCAAGCCTGGGGGGTCTGCCACTCTGCAGCACACAGCAAGCAGCCGTGTTTTTGTTCCAGAGGGAGACATTGCCTCCCATCTCGGGCTGACAGCTGCAAAGACCTGGGTGTAGAGAGGCAGAGCACTATCCCCTGGGCACCCAGAAAGACATGGAGGGAAGCCAGAGATGAAAGTCTGTTGACAACAGGACGCATTGAACAACTCTGGATCCGAATTCTGAGCCTCATGCTTACTCAGTGTGAGGCTGGGCAACGTGCCAACCCCCAGACCTCTTTAGCCTCAATTTCCCCATCTACAAGATATGGGTAGTGCTCCGCTTTGGGATGATTGTTAAGGAAAGTGTATGAACACTTCTAGGACCACTGTGGGTGGCAAAATGAATTCCTAGAGCTCAAGAAACTGTTAGATTTTTCCTTTTTTCTCTACTAGAGATTAAAAACAGAGCCCTTGCACTGAGCTGCATTCTCAGACCTTTTTTTATTTTTATTTTTAATTTTGAGACAGTGTCTCATAAGTCATTAAATTACCCAGGCTGGCCTTGAACTTCGAATTCTCTTGACCCAGCCTCTCAGAGTGCTGGGATTACAGGTGTGCACCACCCTGTGTGGCTTCAGGAAACTTAGTTGCACGGCAAATCCTTCATCTCTGCTTACCCCCATATGTTGGCTGCTTGTAGCATGGCGAGCAAATGCAGAAGGCAGCACACTCCAAGGCCCAGAGGAAGCTTCTCCCAGGAGGGTATTTGACTCACCATTCTGCATTGAGTAGGGGAGTAGCCTTAGCATCTGTGGCCTGAGCAGCCTGGGGAGGGTACATTGTTCCCAGCTCCTGGGCGAGGTGCACTTGGAGGATGGCAGAGGGTCATTGTGGCTTGAGAGAGCCAGCAGAGGAAAGGCCTAGAATGTGGGGTCAGACTGTAGTCTGGGGCCAGTTCACCAAGAATGTCACAGCCAGGCCATGAGCTTTGTGCAGGGACCCACAGGGGCCTTTGGGATAGGTGGAGACGTGGACAGACTGCAGCGTGGAGGAGAGAAGGAGGCACACAAGTTTGGGTCCTGGTTGTGTCCTACCGTTTCCAACAGCCTGCTGGTGTTTCACGGGTTCTGGCACATGACGTGAGCATTCTGGGTCAGACACCAGGGCCTGTCATCAAGTGGAAGAGATTTCTCTCCTTCTGTGCATGGAGCCTGAGCTGAGAGCAGACTCTGAAATCTGTGGGGTGGCTGTAGCTCAGTCAGAACTTGCAGAGGCAGAGCTGAGTAAGCGGAAGGGAGTGAAGGTTTTGCGGACAGACCCCAGATCATAGCTTGTCAGAGACTGATTCTTTCCCAGCCTGCATGTCACCTGTCACATAGGGAGAACACTGGTGTCCAGGCATACTGTGGGCACTGTCATAAATGTAAGTGGGGCCTGAAGGCCTTGTGCTTTTTACCTTCCTTAATAAGACAAAGTTGATTCACCTTAGTAATGTGTCCTATCTAGGATTTGATTATTCCTCCACTGAGAATAATAATGTGTAGGAGCTCAAGTACACAATACTCACACATGCACACACATATACCTGCAGAATTTGCCTTCCAGAGTGTCCCCTGATAAAGGGGCATGTTAGTCATCCACTGGGAGAAGGAGTAGCACAAGGAGTTGAAAGAGCAGAGCAAAGCAAAACCAAGGGCTGGTCCCTGCTGGCCTGGGCGCCTGACACCAGCTGTGCCGCATGCCTGGCCTCTCACACATACACCCGGCCCCTGCAGCGATGTCTTAGAGCTGGACTTAGGGTCGAGGTTCTGGGCTAGCGTTGTGTGCGTCCCTCTGTACCACGGACAGCCCTAGAACTCCACCCACCAGACGTGGGGTTACCTGCTGCCAGCTGGGCAGCAGCTCACCTCTGCCCACTACATTCTTGGGGCAGGGAACACACCTGGATATTTTAAAGCAAGTGAGGCAGAACAAGCTGTGTGCTGGCCACTCAGGAGGCCCTGAGGTAGGCAGCCAGTGACAAGTTATCTAGTTTTCCTGCCTCCAGTTCAGAAGCAACCTCATGTTGGAAGAGTGGGAACTTCCAGTGTTGGGTGAGTCCCCGCCTGTCCACCAGCTGAGCCCAGCACAGGACACTCCCTCCCACTGCACCCTGGGCCTCTACTTGTCACCACAGGCTGCAACAAGCCACCAGCTCAGGGTGTCCCTCTCCTTCCAATGTGCTCTCAGCTGGATGGAGGGTGAGTAGCACTGTGCTCACTTTGAGAAGAATAGAAAGAAAGGCCCCAGATGTGGGAGTAACTTCACGCAGGGCATGCTTTCCTGGCAGACCCTGGCTGCCAGTCAGCTCGACGGGGAGGCAGACATGCGGTATACGGAGCCTGGACTCCGGGGCCACACTGTGCCAGTCACTTCCAGCTCCACGCTTGCACCAGATGCCACCCGGGCTGACTGCTTTGCCTTTCTGGGCTTCTGTAAAATGGGTGTGTTATTGTTTTCATTGGATGAGCAGGAATAAAGCTGCTAGACCTGCAGGAGCATTGTGCTCCACACCGCATCTGTGTCAGCTCCTGCCAGAAGGACAGGCAAAGGCCCTGCGTTCTCTGCTTCTACTCTTGCAGGACCACTATGGTGTATGTTGTGATTGTCTCTCTTTTTGCCTGCAAGGGTGGGATGTGGCTGGATGTGGTCGAATATCTTTTCCAGACCACGCAGCTGATGATCTCTAGGGCTACCAAGCCAACCTCTTTCCCCTTCTGTGGAAATGGAATCTAGACTCGAGTTGTGTCCGAGAGTGACCTTGAACTTGCCTCAGCCCGTCTGTCTAGTAAGTGGTGGATGGCGAGACATCGTCATGATCCTTCACCTTACAAGGTGGGAGGTGGCAGTAAGGGATGGTCAGGTTCCCGCAGAGGAAGAGAGCCCTTCGGGTGTTCCTTGTCCCCAGCATCGTCCTGACATGGTCTAAAAAGCAAAAGCCTCCAGCATACAGTGCCGGCTGCAGACACAGCTGGTGTCACCCAGCTTCCCATCTGGTTTTGAAGCCAGGATCCATCACTTACTATCTGGCTATGAGCCCTCAACTCAGCCCTCCCTACCTCCTTTTCTCTGGTGTGAGGGGGAAGGTAGCATCTAGTGCAAAGCTGTGGTGCAGGCCCAGGGAGCCCTGTAGGGAAGCTTCTGGCCCAGTGCCCTGCTAGAGTTGTATTACTCTGGTAGCAGCAGCTGGCCCAGGGACCGACGCAGTGCAGAGCACAGTGCTCCTGTGATCTAAGAAATCTAGAGACAGCATCTGAGTCTCTCCTGCAGCAGGCATGCATGTGGATTGCTCCAGGACTCACCAGCCGTGGGTGCACATGGGAGACAGCAACACTAGGCTCTCTCTCTGTGGCTCTAGGCTTCCTGTCCGCTCAGCTATTCTAGGCTCTGGAGATGCCACGCATGGTGTGCTAGTCAGTCCTGGTCTCTGCTCCTTGCACCATGGCGCCAGGCCTTGCTCATCTGCTTGGATCCGCATGCTCCTTGCTCATCTGCTCAACCACACCTTGCCAAGGGTGCAAGGACTCCCTCCCTTCCTGAGTCCCGGGCTCAGGAGGACCTGAAGCAGATGTGGGGCTCAATGTGCCCCAGAGCTGGACGGGTGTTCTTTCTGATGATAGCTATCCTTCTTCAGGGCTGGGCAGGGCGGAGCGGTCTTGTCCTGAGACCCCACTGGATACCATGACGCTCTGGTGTCTGAGCACAGTTCATGCCAGGACCTACTGGAGGGTCCTGGGAGCTCCCTGTTTTAGCAGCTTCATTTACATTGTGGACACCATGAGGATTGTCCCTAGTCCCTGCGTGAGCCTCTCAGATGTCTCCATAAATCAGCAGAGTTAAAATATTTCTGTGGAAGTCAGGGAACTAGGGAGAAAGGAGCTGCTCAGCCACATCAGCTTTTTGCATCTTAGCTCAGGGCTGCCAGGACGTAGGAGCCTTCAAACCAGCCCACAAACCCAGATGCCAGAGGGGTGGGGCCCTAATAGCCCTGAGTGGGTTTCCTTTTATCCTGATTTCTGCATCACCTGAAGCAGGGAAGCGCTTCCTTTTTGGGGGGGACAGGTGTGAGCCTGGAGGTGCACACAGTGTAACTCCTTAAGTTCCTGGCCACATTTCGTGCTCTGAGTTGTTTGGATGCCTTCAGACTCCAAATTTAGCACCCCTCAGTCCACACACATAAGACGATTTATGGATTTAAATCCCTTTTCTGGAACTGAGAATATGAAAACATATCCAGCTTCTTCTCACGTGACCCTAATCCTGGTTAATTCAGCTCCTCTGGGGTGATTGTCCAGCCGCCCCTTCTGAGCTGCCATTGTAATTCAAGGCAGTCTTTGTTTTGTCTCCTGCGTCCCCAGCAAGAGAGCAAGAAGAGGTACCGGGTCAGAGGAGGAAGGTGTGTAAGTACCACAAAGGGTTCTCCCAGCTTGCTGGGGCCTCTTCCATGTGTAGCCGGTGAGCAAGTGTTGGTGCAAGAAGGCGTTGGGAAACTGAGGGACCCAAAATGCCAGACTCAGTCACCTAGATGGAGACAGGGCTGCTCTGCAGACTTCTATGGGGTGTCGTGTGCACCCCTTTCCAGTCCAGCCTCTGTATGACACTGTAGTCAATACCATCTGTGCTCCCAAACCAGCTGTGGCTCCCCATTGCCTTTGTCCCTAGGTCCGACTCCAACTGCTGCAGCCACGCTGAGAGCGCTGTTTTCCCTAACAATATTTACATTCCATCACCGGCACCATGCGCTCTTCTGGGAGGTGATTCTCTGCCTGGCTTGCCCTGCTTCTCTCTGCCTCCCCCATCCAGACCAGAGTCCCCCCACCCAGAGTCCATCTCGCTGACCCCCTGTCTGCAGTTGCACTAACCTGCTCCTTCTGAATTACTAAGGCCATCGACGTGACCTAGGAGGCACTGGTTCCTCATGAGCAGGTGTACACACACGAACTCCTACGTGGCAGATCCTGGTTCTGGTCCAGCCTTTGGCTTTTCTGTCTAGCAGTAAAGACAAGCATGTACCAGATACATTCAGTGGAGTACTGTGGGTGGTCTCGTGTACCCAGGTGAGAGGCAGGACAGTGTCACATTGAGGAGCAGGATCAGTTGAGCTTGAATAAGCTCCCCAAATCCCAGGGTCTCTGCCTCCTCATCTGTTAAATATGGTAATTTCACCATGTCTGCCACTGGACCCGAGATCCTTTTTCACACCTTGCCTGGTCCTCGGGAGCTCTGTCAGATGGTAACAGTGTTTGGGATAAGAAGGGCAAGTGGTTGGGGTTACCAGCTAGATCCAGGTAAGGAGAGAGAGATATGTACAGGCCACAAGATTTGGTTAGTGATATCCCAAGAGACTTTGTCTGTGAGAAAACACTGAGGATCTTTTTGATAGCCCAAATGAAGCAAGAGAATGGACTGGGGCGGCGGGGTGCAGATCAAAGCAGAGAGGAATCAGGAGTCGGGCATGATCAAGCTTCAGTCAGCCCCCAGAGCAGCCAGGGCAAATTCCCTATGGCTCATGCTGGCGCTGGCTGCAGTTTCTATGGGAAAACCATGCTGGGGAGGGGACTGGTGGCTTTCACCAGGGAGCCCAAGGGAGGAGCACCCCCGGGGGACCTGAGTGGTACAGGACAGCCTCTGGTTCTGTCCACATCAGTGAGCCTGGGCAGCTGTACCTGCTGATGGGTGGGCGCCCGCAGCAGCTGGAGTGAGGTTTGGGAGGATTCCAGGAAGTGTGGCCACCCAAAGGTGGGACGGGAGGCAGGACTGAGAGGACACAGCTGGCTGATGGACAGCAGCCTTGTTCTCCAGAGGGGTGGGAGGCAAGGCTGCCTGAGTGGCACCTCCAGGTGTAGTCTGAACAAACCACCCAGCAACAAACAGCACTTAGAGTTACGCAGCAAACCGCACTGTGGGGCCATCTGGGCTGACCAGCCTGCTGGCAGGATGCAGCCGATCGATGCCCCAAGTGGAGCAGCAGAGGAGAGTTTAGTGGAAGGGTTACTTGCAGAGTCATCGTGTGCTGCAGAGCCTGGGGATGGAAACACTGGGAATGATTCCAATTCTGGGCTGCAGGGACAAGAGGAAAAGACTTGCTGGGACCCCGAGACAAAGCCAGTGTAGGGATGAGGACCATTCGGCAGAGCCACGCGCCTCCACTCCCTGCCTTTCCTCAGCTGGTGCCATTGTTTCCCAGGCTCCTGGCTACTTTCCCATTGGCCAAAGCCAATAGGAATCCAAAACTAAGTTCTCTGCGGCCACACAGCCACTCTGTCACTTTAGGCAGGAGGAAGTCCCTGATTCTCCTTGCTCCTCATCTAAATGTCATTGGCTGATTGCCAGTGCTGGAAATGTAGTTTCCAGGCTTCCAGCCCCTGCCTTGTGGGGTAGAATGGATGAGGTGGAGAAAACCTCCACTTCATTAGATAGTGACCAGCACTGGGGACATTGAGGCAGCAAGGAACAGGTTGCCCGAAGGGCCTCAGGTGAAGACAGCAGTTATGCCTTTGAATAGGACTTTGGATCATGAGAACTGCAGGTACCTCCCTAGCCCAGACCCCAATCTTCAATCTTAACAACCAGTTGGCAGAGTTCTCCTCGAAGGTGTCTGCACACCTCTAATCACAAAGCTCCCCAGTTTGTGATAAACAGGGAGCTGTAAGGATTCAGAGCACCAGTAAGGAGGCTTCCACCCAGCCCCAGCCACCTGAGATCAGGAGTACTGTTAGTTGCAAGGGGGTGGGTGGTGCATAGGGAGCAGGGGCCCTGGGGCAGTGCTGGTTTCATCTCCCCCAGCAAAGCTCCCGGGCAAGAGCCTGCAGTTATGATTCACCGGTCCGTGGTTTCTAACTATGCTGATTCTTCGGATGAGTGATTAAAGCTGCAGTCAGACACACCCCTGCATAATAACATAGGCCAGAGAGACTTTGCCCAAGGTACTCAGTTTCCAAGGCCAAGCTCTTCTTCCTGGAAATCCATGCCTGGCACAGAGCAGATGAGCAAGATACAGGAAAAGAAAGGAGGAAGGAAAGAAGGAGGATGGCAACCAGGCATGGATCCCAGTTCTGGGAAAACATGATACCAAAGAGGGCCCAAGTCTACTCTACATTTCCTGGTTGTATGGCCTCTAGAATTCAGTTTCCTATCTGTGAATTGGCTGTGAAGGTAACCTCAGTGTATTGAGTATCATTAATGCCAGGCATTTCTGTATCTAATCCTCATGAACCTTTTGAAGGATGATGTCACGGCGCTGTCTTGAGGTAAAGACTAGTGACATAGATTGACTTACCCAGGGTCCGTCATCTAGGAAGTACCACACTCGGCATTCATACCCAGGACTAGCTAGCCCCAAAGTCTGTGTTCTGTTCCCCACTCGCTGCACAGAAACGCTAAGATTGGTGGCAGCTGTGACTTGCAAACTATAAAGAACAATGCAAAGGACAGGATGTCCCCCATCCTTCACTGGCAGCCTTCCACGGGGAGGTGTAAGGCTTGGATGCTCTAAGGGTAGCGTCCTTGAGTCCCAGGCTTGTGTAGAGGGGGACTCGGAGTGATCAGGTACTGGAACATGGGAAGGAGTGGAGACACTTTGGGGAAGCTCTCTTAGGGAGGTGGTACAGAGACTCACAAGGGTCACCCCAGAGCTCAACCCCTGACCCCTGGTCCCAGCCACATCCTGACTCGTGGCATGGATGCTGCTGAGCCCTGTGGGTCCGGAAACCACTGGGAACTTTGACCTCTGTCCTCCTCTTCCCCCAGCGCATTAGGACCCCTTCCCTGCTGGTCCTAGAGGTCCCAGTCACTGAAGCAGAAAGCAGGAAAAGCTCAGCCGTCCAATGCCTCGAGGCGCTAAGGCAACTAGTACACTCAGAATCAACATGTTTACCACGCCCCTGGTTTGTGTTCTTTGATGCCTGATTTTATTTGGCCTAAGTAGTCTTGCCAGTGGGCATGCCAGGGTTCTGATGAAAAGTCTGAAGCTCAGGGAAGAGGTACAGAATGCCCTGTGTGGTGCACCTGCTCTGCCAAGGAGCTGGGCCATTCTGTGTGCATCCTTCCGTCTATGCAGCCCTGCACGTGAGTGAGCCCTGCTTGCAGATGCTAGAACCGAGGATCGGAGAAGTGAACCATTGGCCCCCAACACAGAGGAACAGGGAGAGCTGAGATTTGAACCCTGATCTTTCTGACATTTTTATTCCAACAACTGTTGTCTGAGAACGGTCCAAGCCTTCTTTAGATAGATTCCAAGTGTCTATTTACCAGGCTGCACAGAGCAGTTTGGGAAAAAACTGTTCTTTACAGCAGGTGTGAAGTCCTTCACTGGCCTGGTCTGATTCGTGCCACTCTGCACTCCCATGTGAAGCCAGCCAGCCAGGACCCTACAGCCCAACAGCAAGATCTCCAGAAATGGTGGCCCAGAAAGCATGGGTTGGGTGTCCGGAAGTGGTACGTTCAGAGGATGTTCTGACACAGTGGGCCTCCAGGGCAGAGAGGGGATGTCCGCCAAGGTCGTCAGGGCCACTCTGCAGCCTGTTTTTCTGCCCACACAGGTCCACGCCTGAAGGGAGGAGATGAGCACCAGCCCTTCTGGGCCCCGCCCTCTCCTGTGAATTTGTCAGGCCCCTGACTTGTACGGGCTGCTACTCCCTGTCCCAGAAACACAGGTGGACAAAGGAAGGACACTGTGGCTTCCACACGTGGCTATGGCAGGTGCTGCGTCAGAGCATGCATTCTTCCATCAAGGCCCTTAGAAGCTGGAAATACAGAAATCCTGCTTTCTGCACACATGGAGAGCTGTCCAGGCAGCTGGGACTTGAGGGGTGAAGATCGCAGAGAGAAGGGAGAGGATGGGGGGCAAGCCTGTAAGTCTGTGCTCCTTTCCCGTGTGAGGTATTGCTGACAGAGGAGGCAGGGCTCAGAGAAGCAGGATCCAGCAGCTCCGAGTGTGGCGGTCTTGTGAGGCTGGGGAAGAGAACAGAGAGAAAGATGGACGGGGAGATGGACTGAGTGTGTGGGTGAATTCGGGATGACTACGTCAGCCAACACCTACCGGGCCCAAAGGAAACCAGAGAGGCATTTGCTAGCATTTAAGTGGCAGACTTTCAGAAACCAAGCAGGAAACAGCAGCTGAGGAGCTGAAAAGCTAAACTAAGCTAATGGCCATCTCACAGTGCAAGTAACAGACTTTGGAGATGAGGCCCATGAGGCTGGCCTTTGAGAGGATGGCAGTAGGACCCCGCTTAATGCGGAGGATATGTTCTAAAAAGTCCCACTGCTGAAAGAAACAGTGTTAAACAAGGTCATCTCAACACTTAAGTAGTGGGGACTAGGTGGTGCAGAACAGAGAATAAGAAACTTTATCAATTTTCTTTGTTTTATTACATGACATACATACATTTTTATGGCTAATAACAATTTTAATTCACAAAATGTTCATAAAAATCTAAAATAGTCCAAAAAACGATTTATGTTTTTGATAAGAAAAGTTCTTTTTCATTGGAAATTTGTTTTCTGTACTGAAGCCATCTGACATTTGCCTTTTCCAGTTTCATTCAGCAAGCAATTGATTGCAAGACATTGTATCAATGACACTTCTTGCCTTTGAACTTCTTTCAAAGTTTGGATCATTTTATATAAACCAATCCATAATTTCTGTTACAGTCCCTAAACTTTTTTTTAGAAGATCTATTGAAAGTTCCTGTGGCGCATTTGGTATATCTTTGTTGGTCTGGTCTGATTTGTATTGCATTGACAGCAAATACACTTTGTCATGGCATGTCAAGATGTGACATGACAAAGTTGAGACGTCACACATCACACCAGAGTGAAATCCCAAATTTTACCATACTTCTGTGCAACCACGTAATACCCAAACAGTGCTAAGTGGAGCAGCTTAAGTGAGGCCTTACTGGACCTTGTTGTTCTTTGAGAAACTGGTCCCAGGAGTAAGGGCCAGCCAGAAACGGGCCACTGTCATGACAGATGAGGCACAGCTCCATCCTCCCAGAAAGAGGCCACCAATGGCCCACACAGAGCCTTCACATTGTGTCACACCCAGTATCGACAGTACCAGGCCCCGCCTGTGATACAACCAGATGACCAGAGGGTGGGCAGACCAGACAGCAGAAATAAACACACACATTATCTGACGTGGACTTCAAAATCGCTGTGACGAATAATGGCTAGATGATAGGTGATAAGATGAAGAAACTCACCACAGAGCTAGAAGTTATGCAAAACAATCCAATGGAAGTTCTAGAACTAAAAACTACCACTGATAGGAAGAACTAAATGTGTAAATTCAGTAGATACAGTACAGAAGAAGAAAGGGTGAATAAGGTGGTTTCATCTCAAGAAGCTGGCAAGAGAAGGATAATCAACCCAAGGAGACTGTGCGAAAGGAAAGAGCAAAGCCGAGGGCGGGTGTGGCTGAAGTAGAGTGATGGGCATGGCTACACAGAAAGCCCTGCTGGGAGGCAGGAGCCTGGGTCTCGGTGCTGGCTTTGCCCCATCTCTCTGTGACCTTGGAGAAGTCACATGCCTTCCCTGGACCTGTTTCCCAGTGCAGGGAGACAAGCACAGTGATTATGCACCTTGCCTTGCAGATCGAGGATCACACTGGGTACTGTGGCCACTCTGGTAGAAGCATCAGCAGCCTGCTTGGCTCATGGGGCCATTTCACCAGGGGCCATAACACCCCAACCTATGCAGAGAGCTGGAGGGTGCCCCACCTGGGTTATCTATACACAGCCAGCATCAGCTCCTTACTTTCCAAATCCTCAGAAGAGAGCTGGGCTTGGTCACTATCGGGTTGATGACTGTCACGTGCTTGGGTTCTGCACCTCTCCCGCTATTCCCAGCATGTGGCGGTGATGACAGTCACTTTGCAGAAGAGAAGTGGGAACCGTCTCCCTCTCTGCCTCCTTTTTGTGTTTGGAGGTGCCGCATCTACCACATATTGGACACACAGAGAACTTTGGCCCCGTGTTGAGGTGGCCTGGGTTCCATTTCTGGGAGCTAGGGCTAGCCACTGTGGGGTCTGTAGACTCCTGGCACCTGAGAGAGTGCAGCGAGATCATGGAGGTCACACAGTCTTCTTCTCTCCCCTGGGGCCCGGGAAGGGGTGGGGAGAGTTTGCTTTTCCACTGCACTTCTTCTGGGGTTTTTGGAAGTGCTGAAAGATAACAGCCCAGAAGCTCAGGTAAGTGGGCTGCACATGAGTATGCAGCCTTGGATGCTGGGAGAGGGGGCTGTCACAGATCCCTCAACCTTGCCCTCTATCCCCAAAACTCACTCACCCTGCCTTCGCATCAGGCCGGAGAATTCCTATCTCCTCCTCAGCCAGGAGGCTGGAGAATGTCCGTCTTACCCAGAGTCCGCCTTGTCCTTGCAGTCAACATTCATACTGTGAAGGGAACTCACTTCTGCACTGGCACCGGGGACAGTAAGGACAGCTGGCCCTGCGTATTGTAAACACGAATGTCGTGAAACCAGATCACCCTTTGCTCAGACCCTCCACAGGTTTCTTCCTTTTCTTCTCTGAGTTTAAGTACTGTTGGAATTTTTCCTCTTTTTATTTTTTCTGTCCCCCTTTATACCTAGTGTAGGTTTGTGATACTTTACACATACATCTATGCATATGTATATTGTAAAGTATATATGTGTATATGTCATGGTTTGTGCCTAAATGTCCCCCAAAGCCTCATGTAGTCATAGGTGGGGCTTTTCTGGAGGCAGTTGAATCTAGACTGTGTGATGCTGGGATTAAGGGCGTGTCATCACTAAGTCAATCCACTGATTGGTTTGGCACCACTGGCAGCTTGGATAAGATATAAGGCACAGAAAGAAGCTATTTAGGTCCCTTGCTTACTCTCTTGCTTACCTTGCTGCCTTCTGCCTGTCTGCCTGCCACCCTGCCTCAGATCCAGCCATTTGTGGACTGAAACCTCAATGAACTGGGAGCTAAGTAAACCTTCCCCCTTTAACTTGGATGTCGGGTATTTTGTCTCAGCAAGGAGAGAAAAGTAACTAGGACCTCGTAATCCTTTTTATTTCCTCCTCCCCTCCCCTGCCTCCATTCTCCGTCACCCCCATCCCCAGGTCCCCTTCTCACCTTCACATGCTCTATCTGCCTGTTTCCCAGCATCTGACTCTTGTTTTGCTCCTCAATTATTTATACTTTGGTTTCTCAGATAAGAGACACCATGTGATATTTAACCTTCTGTGTCTGATTTATTTTAAGAGAAATTTTAGCTCCGACTGTGGCTTCCACAGCCTGGCACACTCTCTCCCCTCCCACACGTCTGACTCCGCTCTCGTCCACTCCCGGGTCTGTCCCTGACACCACACCAGCCTCTCTTCTCTCAGAGCACTAGGGCCTGTTGATGCCCCAGAAGCTTTTGCCTGGAGCCTTTCATGATCCCAAACATCGCCAAGTGCCCGGAGCAGCAGGGTGACCTGCAAATCCATAGTGACTAAGCTGATGAGAAGGTGACCTTGATGGGCCAATGGCCTGAGCCCTGCCCAGACCTGTTGTTTCCATTTGAAGGAATGGTTCAGAGAGGCCGGGTCACTCATTCATGGCCACACAGTGATGGGGAGGTAAAGCCTGGTGAGAATGAAAATCTCCCTGCCCTTGGTCCTTGCTTTCTTGCTCAGATTTGCTTTTGAACTGCAGACCTGATGTGCAGTTCCCTTCCTTTCTGCATACCTTCTGGCCACCAGGAACTTCTCTGGCCCTGTGTGGCAGGGGACAGGCCTACAGCATGGTGAGACAGCTTTTGTCCTCAGGGAGCTCCGAGCCTGGGAAGGGGAGAGGAATCAGCAGTGTGGGCAGAAGACAGAGGACCTGGGGGGCGCTAAGGAGGCCCCAGAGTGTCCCCAGCTGAGCCCTGAAGAATAAGCAAGAGCAGTGACAGCCGGGATGGGTTTTCTGGATAGGGGATACCCTAGCAGCAGCCCAGGGGCAGGAGCAGCTGCCTTGTTGCCTCGACTTACAAATAATATGGTGTACACAAAAAAGGAGATGGACCATGTAATTGAAAAGTCAAGGTGTGAGTCTGGCTGCAGGTCCGGCTAGATCAGGCAGTTCCTACCACTTACCTGGGCCTTGTGTGGTGCCCCCTCTTTCCTGTGGGCCTAACAACCAGTATTGTAACCCACACTTCAAAAAGGATCTTTAAATGTTAGATATTTTTATTTTAGAGATAAGTAATGTCTCCAGACTTCTCCCTGCTGCACACATAACCCAACACCCCCTCTTCTCAGCCCCAAAGCAGAGGCAGAATATGCAGATGCTGGTTTTAGAAGGCAGGAGCCCAGTTTCCTTTCTAAAGAGGAAAACAAGCTGAAGATGGCTGATGCCATAAAGCAAGTGTGGAGATCTGCATTATGTCCCATTATGTCTTCCCCTCTGCTCCTTACCACGAAAGACCCTTACCCACCTGTACAGGGAGGCGATAATTTGAGACAAACGGTCCCTCCCTCTCCTCAGAAGTGGAGGGTTCTGATTTGCTCTTATTTTTGCTGTTGATGGTGAAACTGAGAATCCAGAAGGGACTGAAGGAGCAAGAGAGGCAAGTGACCCATGTGTCATAATCCCCAACACACCATGCTCAGATGGTCACTAACTGGTCACGTGATGCTGTGGAATGCTTGACTAGGCTGGGTTGTGGTTGTGGAGACATGGATGGGGTGTGTGCTTAGCAACCTTGCAAACAGTTGCAAGCACCCCACTATGTACACCGCACACTGAGGCTCCGCTGGGCTCCTGCAGCGGTGGCCACACAGGGGGAGGGACTATGGAAGGCATCGGCGGAGCTGTGGAAAGAGAAATATTTTTATAACCCTTGTTATCTTCCATTCTTCCTCCTTTTATATGCAAATGACAGACAGCCTCTGTGCCCTCATCGAGACAGCCACTTAACTGCCACCTCCCTAGAGACAGCATGGCAGAGTCAAGCGTCTAATTTGGGATCATCGCACACCATACTTTCCGGAAGAAGGAGGGTCACCAAGGCATCCCTGCATCCCTTACCGAGACCTTGCTTCCAAGTCCTCACCCCGATGGTCCCCAGACTGAATGGGAAAGGAAATCACTGTTACCATATTTAATTAGAACTTCAACGAAAGACGTCCTCATCAGCTCTTCCAGGAGTGCAGAAGCAGCAGGCTGCCTCATATCCTGAAGACGAACCAGCACAGCACGGATGGCCTTTGTGTGCAGCGTGGGGGCATCCGGAGCACAAGGCCGGCCACTTCTCCATGGGAATGAGGTCACCCCGGGCTGCGCTTGAGACCCGCCTGGGGATCCGCCAGCCCCTCCCCTGAGCCGGCACCCCGGGACGTCCTCTGTGTCTCTGCTCAGTGAGGCGGGGTCCCCCCGCCGTCCCCAACAGGACTCAAAGATGGTGACCAAACACAAGAAGATCCTCAAAGTGCTGTCTTTCCTGGTGCTTTTCATCTTCCTCACCTCCTTCGTCCTGAACTACTCGCACACCGCGGTGCCCACAGCCTGGTTCCCCAAGCAGATGGTCCTCGAGCTGTCACAGAACCTCAGGAAGCTGATCAAGTCCCCGCCGTGCACCTGTGCCCGCTGCATCGGCCAGCGCAAGGTCTCGGCTTGGTTCGACCAGCGCTTCAACCGGACTGTGCAGCCACTGCTGACGGCCCACAATGCTATCCTGGAGGAGGACACCTACCAGTGGTGGCTGGTGAGGCCTGCGGCCCAGGGTGGGCTTGGCGGGGGCAGGGGTGCCCAGAGCTGAATGCCAGGGATTCGGCAGCTTTCGGACTATCGTTCATTCCTTCACTCAGCATCACTAATTGAGCACCTATTATGTATTATGTATAGCAAATACTGAATTATGTATAGCATATACTATTGAATTAGTTTCCAGTGACTCCTGTAACCAATGGCTATAAGCTGCATGGCTTAAAATAACAGAAGCGTATTTCCTCACACTTCTAGAGACTAGAGAGCCATAATCAAGGCGTGGACAGGATTGGTTCCTGGTAGTCCTTGGCATCCCATGACTTGTGGCTGCCTCCTCCTTCACACGTCTGCTCCCCTGTCTCCTCGTGTCTCCTGGTGTCTCTCTCTCCTCTTACAAAGACACCTGTCTTGGGACTAGGGCCCACCCGAGTCGTGATCTCATCTTGGCACCCTTAGCAGTCCCCTCTGTGGGGCCCTCTCTCCAGAGAAGGCCACGTTCTCAGCTTCTGGGAATGGTTCCTGGACACCCGTTACAGGCATCAACATGCAAGACAGATTATTCTCGTGGAATTTTTATTTGCCCGGATGGTACAGACAAGAAACAAATCAAATGTAAATGTCCCTCAGGATCTGGTTCCAAGTCCCTTCCAATAGCAAACTCATGAATGCTCAGGTCCTTGATCTAAAACAGTATAGTATTTTGTAGAACCTACGCACATCCTCCCATATAATTGAAATCGTGTCTGGGTAATACAGGCTGTCTAATACAACGTCAATGTCCTGCAAGTGTTGTTATACTGTGTCGTTTAGGTAATGATGGCAAGGAAAAGTCTGTGCAAGTTTGCTGCAATGTTCTGTGGTGGTATTGGGGGGTGCAAAGCCCATGAAATGGAGGGCTGAGTGTATACAAGATAGGCACAGTGCTCTCCAGAAGGTGAAATGAGTGTGATAATGAGAAATGTGTACGACTGGCCTCTGAATGGGGTCGTTAGGAGGGCTTTCAGCAGGCACACTCTGAGCTGAGACCTCAATTCAGAGAGGGCAGCCAGTGTGGACAGATTAAGATGCTAAATCACAGGAAGACAACTCAGGCTTGCGGCCTGCCATGATGCTGTCAGGAGAGAACCCCAAGCGAGTCCTTTCCCAGGTCTAGGCCTCAGCTCCAAGAGCAGATCTGAGATCCCAAAGTGCACACTGTCACCAGGACATTAAAAGTCAGGGCATTAAAGAATATCACACAACAGAGAAAGGCACCAATTCCTGCTGTAATTCTGTCTTTGCAGCATAAAGACCTTAACCTGGCCCAATGTCTCACTGTGCCCCTCTCTAGCCCCTGCCAGGCTTCCATCTAACAGGTAGCTCATGGCCAGGTGGCTGCACCAGGATGGTACTAAATGCATGTTGTTTGCATTGTCCTGCACCATTCATTACTTTCCCACTTCTAGTAATATTCCTGGGAATCAGATTGCTGAATTATAGGGTAGTTCTGGGTTTAATCTTGTGAGAAGTCACCAAACTGCTTTCCACCATTGTGCACTCCCACCAGTAATGCCCGAGGGTTCCATTTTCTCCCCATTCTTGTCAGCACATGTTCTTTTCCTTCTATTATGCTGACCATGTTGGTGGGTGTGAGGCGTGGTCTGGAGAATGTTACCTTGCATTTGCCTACAGCATGTTGTATCGATCCATTATCCCTTGTTATAATGAAATACCTGGGACAGACTACTTTATAAAGAAAAGAGGTTTATCTTGGCTTCTTGTTCTGAAGGTGTATGGACAAGGGATTGCATCTGGTGATGGCCTTCTTATTGGCAGAGTCCTCAGAGGCAGGACTTCTGTGGCAAGACACAGCAGCACGCGCATGAGTGTGTGTGGGGGGGGGGGTGTGCCCTCTCTTTCTCTCTCTTTCTCTGTCTCTCTCCTTACAAACCTACCAGTATTCAGTAGGGGAGTGCTCCATTCCAGTGACTTTTCTAACCCTAATCAGGGGCCTGCTCTAAAAACCATAATCAAATTTAGTCCCCAACCTCTTAAAACTTCACAGTGGGGATCAAATTTGAACATATGAGGCTTTAGGTTCCCTCAGATCATATCTGAACCCCAGCATGTGTCTCATGGCCTTGTGCTAGAGGAGATGCTAGATGGTTCTAACCAGGGAACAGAGGGCGGTCCTGGGGATCCTCCTTTGGAGAAATTCAAATTCCTTCCATCCAAGGTGAAGATCTCCCTACACACCCACATGATCCCTGGTCTTCATGAACAGCATCCAAAGTCACTTTAGCCACTTCATCCTCTCCCAGCCACCCCTGTCCCTGGCGCTGGGGTAGCTGATGGGAATCACCCCACAGCCCACTTCCCCTGATTTCCAACTCTGAGGAGCCCAAGAGCAGGAGGCAGAGGCGTGTTCTGGAAGAACCTTAAATCAGGTTTCTGAAAGCCTGGGTTCAGATCCTGGTTGACGGCTGGGACAAGTCCCTGAACCCAGCTGGCCCACCAAAATGACACAACACCATGGCGTGTTGATGGACACCGTCAGAGTCCTCGGAGCTCACTGTGGGTGAGGAAGGACCTGTGTCTACCGGGGCCACTAAGTAGCTTGGCCAGAGCTCCCCCAGAGACACCAGGCAGACTGATATTGCAGGGCAGCAGCCACCAGGGTGACCCGCTTGTCCCGGCTTTAGCACTGACTCTCCCTTATCCAGGGGACCCTTCGGTCTTCGGTGAGCAGAGTGACTGGTCACTGCAGGCTGCCTGGGAGCCAGGCAGGGAGTTCTGGGGTCACTAACCTTTGGGCTGCAGTTTAGAAGATCAGAAGCGTCTGCTAGGCAGATATCAGCGATCTTGGTGCATGCTGAGAATGGCTGATTCTGCGGGGGGAGCTCAGAGATCCCGGGCTGCTGAGAAGCAGAGGTGAGAGCATCAGGGGTGAAGCTGGGAGAGGGGCCTTGCTGCATCAGCAAGCGGCAGGCCCAGGCCAGAGAGCAGCGCAGCACCCACCCCTGCTGCTCTTATCCAGACGTGAACTGTGCTGTGCAGCCCCAACCTGCGGGAGACTGGGAGCACGGTGGGAGTGAGGCGGCCCCCCGAGGGTGTGCCTGTGACCCTCAGGACTCGGGGGCCCTTTCAGAGAGCCCCAAGGGAGGAGCAGACCACACACGCCAGGTGTGAGGGGCCTGTGAAGCCACAGGTGGAGCAAAGGTGCCAGCTGGGGCCTTCGCTCTGCTCTGTGTGCCCGACTTGTGTGAGCTCATGTTCTTGTCTCAAGAGCCCAGTGAAGCTTCCTGTACATGGCAGGTGCTCAGTGGATGTTTGCAGAGTGAATGAATGAGACTTTCCTTTCTGTTTCCAGAGCAGCCTTGGGCTCCCAGGTGGGAAGGTGGAAAAGCTGTGTCAGAGCCTCTGCATCTAGTGCCATACAGAGAAGGGCGCGTGTGACGCCCTGGTAGCCACAGTGTAGGGGTGTTGCCTGCCCCAGGCAGTCCCCCTAGGCCAACCCGTCTTTCTCTGCCCTGTGCTACAGAGGCTGCAGCGGGAGAAGAAGCCCAGTAACCTGAGCGATGTGATCAAGGAGCTGTTCAGTGTGGTGCCCGGGGATGTGGACCCCATGCTGTGGAAGAGTACAGTGGGCTGCCGGCGCTGTGCCGTTGTGGGCAACTCGGGCAACCTGCGGGAGTCCTCCTACGGGCCTGAGATAGACAGCCACGACTTTGTGCTCAGGTGAGTACATGGCCCTCTCCCCAAGACCACCTCGCTGCACCCGGCGGGGGACCCTTGGAGCTATGGATAGCATCCTGGCTCAGGCGAGAAGGCCCAGGTTCCAGTCTTAGGGCCCTGAACTTTCACAGGGCCCCAGGCCTCTCACTGCACCCTCTTGGGCTCAGTCTCCCCACCTCCACAATGCTGGATGGAATGGACTAGAAGGTCCTCTCTGGATGCACAGAGGAAGCCATACCTGGGAGGTCCCCAGTGGGCCGGGAGCTTGGCACAGGCAGCTGGGAGTGAACAAGGTTGTTGGAAGTCTCTGGTTCTACTTTTTGTATTCACTCCCGTTGTGCAGTCTAGGCCACCACAGAAGTGTGAGCTTTTATTGTGAGGTATATTTACTCTGTCTCCAAGTAACATAGACATGGTAGGAAGAAGCCCGAGTCTATCCTGGGTTTTGAGCAGTCCTTGCCATGTTACTCACAAGTGCACCAAGACAGAGTTTGTGCAGACAGGGAACTGTGTGTTCCTCAGCCATCTTCCAGAACGGATTTGCATTTCCTACTTCTATGACTTTACTTGGTGTGATAGAAAAATCTGCGAATGTTAAAATTTCTAAAAATGTGTTACAGTAAAAGATACATTGCCCTTAATACCTCCTCTAACTACTCCCTTTCATTTCAAACACACTTATTCCTTCATTCTTGGCACTTTCTGAAGCGCTTCTGGAAGTCTTCTCTTGTGAGTGTCTTTACGTACATCGTTGTGGCTGCCTCAGCGTCCTGAGTCAATTGAAAATGCTTTTACCTTTCGTGGTTATTTTAACTTTGAGGAAGAGCCAGGAGTTTCACAGTGCCAGATGTAGTAAATAAGATGGATGGGGACACTTGTGATGTTTTTTGTTTGACAGAAATAGCTATAAATGTTTTATCAGCAAAACATAATCAAAAATATGATAAATGGTTAAATATAAAAAATTTATTATAGTAAAAGACACATGGCCATTAATCCCTGTCAAAATACTCCCCCTCACTTCAAACACACTAGTCTCATTTTTCTTGGCAGTGTGACTTTACTGTAATAAGTTGCTTTACATGTAAATATTCACCTTGCATTGTCTCTTAGATCACTTCTTTCATCACTCCATCATCCCTTGTTGTCTCTGACTTTCTGTCCTAGACAACTCACCTGGCTTCTCAACAGGTCTGTCCGTGGTCAGGGGCAGAGTCAGGTTTGGATCAGACAGACCCACATTCAAGGCCAGTACTTGGTAGCTCCATGGCCTGGAACAGCCTGTCTAAGCTCAGCTTCCTGGCTCATTAAAGAAGACCCTAAAATACCCAGAGATGTGGTCCCATAGGGGAGGTTAGCAGTGGTGGGGAGTGTTACACTCACTTGAGATCATTAACTGTCCCCATTGCGGGACATTGAGGGCTGAAGACAAAAGGGACTCACTTGAGGTCATAGCCCGGCTGCACCTCTTTCCTTTTTCCCTTCTTTCTTTTTCCCCTTCCCCCTTTCTGGTTCTCCTAGTCCTCCTAGTTCTCTCCTAGTTCTCTCTAGTTCTCCTTCCCCCTTTCTAGTTCTCCTCTCTTTTCAATATTATCTTCATTTTATATAATATCTATTACACCTCTCTGACCTTATTTGCCCTTATGTTTACTCATATCAGAGAAACAATTCGATGTGTACTCATGAGTGTCTGTTTTATTTCCCTTAAGAGTATGTTCTCAAGGTACATCCATTTACCTACAAATGTCTCTAGCGTATCATTTTTTATGGCAGAGTAGTACTCCATTGTATAGAAAAACCACATCTTCTGTAGCCATTCATTAGTTGTTGGGCATTTAGGTTGTTTCCAAGCCACTGTGGTAATCAGTATGGAGATTCCTCAAAAAACTACAACTAGAGGTTCTATTTGATCCAGTTATTCCTCTACTGGGCAACTTCCTAGAACAATTAAAATCATCATACCACAGGGATATATGCACAACCATGTTTATAGCAACACGGTTTGTAATAGCTAAGTGCTGGAAACAACCAGCTGCAGCTCTTAAGCGCCAGGCTCATACGCTGTGACTCCCAAGTCATGGGATGCATCTCATCCCCTTCTTTTCCCAGGATGAACAAGGCACCCACAGTGGGGTTTGAAGCTCACGTGGGAAGCAAGACCACACACCATCTGGTGTACCCCGAGAGCTTCCGCGAGCTGGGGGAGAATGTCACCATGGTCCTCGTCCCCTTCAAGACCCTTGACCTGCAGTGGGTGGTCAGTGCCATCACCACCGGCACCATCTCCCAGTGAGTCCTCTCTGTGGGCCACCTCTGCCCTCCTGTGCCCCACAGGCTTTGATGTCCTGGGCCCCAGCCCACCCCTGGACACACACACCTCTCTCCTCCACTGTATGTATGAGGCTGTAAACTTTACCATCCTTCTGCTCAGGACTCCAAGTGGAGCCCTGAATTTGCTTCCCCAAACACTCCCCTGATTCTCAAGTGCCCTCTGAAATGTCTTTGCTTTTTAAACTGCAAAGGCGCCTGGGCTGGGGTGAGAGGCTAGGGAAATACAGTTGCTCCCCAGGAAACTGAGGCCCAGCCACACAATTTGCCTAAGGTTGAACTTGAGCCAGAGCTTGTGAAACCGTATGGGTCAGATCCGTGTGTCCCCAACTCTCCCAGAGAGCAGTGACTCCCATGGCCAGAGTTTCACAGGCCTCCTGGTTTCGGGCCAGGCCTCCTAGGAGCTTGCGGGCTGGGACTACATTAGGTTGGGCCTTCTGGGAAGGTGGGCAGGGAGGGAGAGAGCAGCCCAGGCAGAAAAGAACCGGGCCAAGGAGCTCCTTCAGGCTGTGCTTGAAGCAGGTTCTCTCCTAGCATCTCTGGGCAAGCAGGCATCAAACCACAGAACATCCTGGAGTGAGTCAAGGTTGCCCCCTGGTGTCCATAGGGGTGCAGCTCGCTGGAGCAGGGAGGAGGTGTCCTGAGAGCCAGGGTGGGAACAGCGGGAGCGGCCCTGCTGCCTGGCCCCTCACCCCGCCTCACTCCCAGGAGGCTCCTCTCTGTGCTAACCATCTCCTCTTCCCCTGACTGCAGCACCTACGTCCCGGTCCCCACGAAGATCAAAGTGAAACAGGATAAGGTGAGTGGTGGCTCTGCAGGGTGTGGCCCCCCGATTTGGTTTCTCCCCTGAGGAGAGGTCAGGCATTGGGAGAGGTCTTCACAGTGGGAAGGCACTTGCCACAGATGGAAATCCTCAGGCCGCCCCAGGCCTGCTGCGCCAGCCCTGAGGTGCTCCTAGCAGCCTGAATTTCCCGAGTGCTGCAGGGGCTGGTGGAGTTTTGTCTCCTCCTGTAACAGCAGGGGAGCAGGGGAGAGAAGCCCGTAGTGTCCGGCCATTTGAGGGAACAGAAATGATTCCCACCAATGATGAATACCAGGCAGGGCAAATGGCTCTGTGTGTGTGTGTGTGTGTGTGTGTGTGTGTGTGTGTGTGTGTGTGTAAGAGAGACAGGTCCCTGCTGCCACCTCAGGCTGTTCCCCGAACTCCCTGGCCTCCTTGGATTTTCATTTAAACACCACCTTTGCCTGGGCCCTCTTGCCTGGCTCTCTACGACTGCTGTCTGAGTCAGTCTTCTCTCTGGCTCCTCTTACCCTCTGGTTCCCAGTCTCTTGGGAATGAGGCTGTGGTCCATCTTCCCCCAGTGCCAAAGCCTCCAGTTCAGGGGTGGTTTTGGGGGCCCCTCCTGGCTGTTTCCCCAGGGCCCCAAGGCTACGACGGTGTGTGGCACCCAGTAGGGTCCCATGTCCTTTGCCAGCCAGACTCACCCAGGGCCCTCCTCTTCTTGCAGATCCTGATCTACCACCCAGCCTTCATCAAGTATGTCTTCAGCAACTGGCTACAGGGCCACGGGCGGTATCCGTCCACCGGCATCCTCTCGGTTATCTTCTCCATGCACATATGCGATGAGGTGTGTACCCTCTGCATGCTGCAGGCTGTTAGGGACCAGGGCTCGCCACCCTGAAGAGGCTCGGCTGCCCTGCCCCTGCCTGGGCCTCCTGCTGCCCACCCCTCAGGAGTGGGACCTTTCAGGAGTGACGGTGCTCTGTGAACAAGTTGTCAGGTGCAAGGGTCTGGCATGTTCTGGTCCTTGCCCACGGCAAACCAGGACAAGGGCTGGGGGGGGGGGCTCAGCTTCAACAGCAAAGGGAAGGACAGGCTCTAGGAGGAGAGTCGTTCAAGGCCACACCTCGCCATCTAAATGGCTCCATTCGGGCACTGATGTTGGAATCGCCTGCGGAGCTAAGTTCGGCACTCAGGCCACAATGCAGCCCAGTTTCATCAGAGCTCCTGGAGATGGTGGGGATTCTGCTGCTTCCCAATGCTGAGAACCAGTGATCTTGCCAAGCTGTCCACCAAGCCAGGTGCCTGGGCAGAGGAGCAGGAATGTGGCTCCTGCTGCGATTCTCCTCCTTGGGCCTGAGTTCAGGGGGAACACTCAAATTCCTGCCCCCATCCCACCTGGCACCTGCTTGGAACCTGGGAGAGGCCAAGGGGACTGCAGGGCAGGCCACGGTCTCCCATCCTCCGCCGTCCTCTCTCAGGTCCCACCCAGCGCTTCCAGCCCACTGGTCACTGACCCCTTTCAGTCCCGTCCCAGAAGAAGGGCTGCGATCTCTTCATCCAGTCCAGCCTGACGTCCATGCAGGGATTCACTGAGAAGCTGCATTTTGTACAGAGCTGTCCCCTGCCCCTGCTTTGTCTCCATCCGTCAAATATGTCTTCCAGGACTCAACCCGTGGCATGTGCTCTCCTTGGGGGCCCATGCACTTGGCTCCTCTCTGATGTCCCTGCTTAGAAGAGCCTCCTCTGACCTTCGGGTCCTCAGCCCTCACTCCTCAGTGCTGGGTGGACGCCTGAATTCAGCCCCTGTCCCTCCAAGAATGGCTTAGTCTTAGCGCTGACTTCATTCGGTTCTAATATGCTCCAGGGCCACGATCTGACATGCATGTTTCTGATCTCCCCAGCACTGCCTCCATGTTTTCTGATGTGTTTAGTAGGATGCCAGGTGCATGATTAGTGCATAGTCATGTCTGTGAAATGTGCGAAGGCCCAGTCCCCTTCACTGGAGGGCCCTGAGCCAGGTGGATGTTGGCCTCGGGGAAGAAACGATCAGTACCGTCACGTGCCTTGGGAATGTGATTCTTGGCCCTACTTTCAGACGAGGACAATGAGGCTCAGAGAAGTGGTTTGACACAAACAGGGTCAGCTGCATAAGGGGCCGTTTGCCTGGCTCTGAAGCCACTCTCCACCCCACTCCCCTCCCTGTCTCGGGACTCCAGCCTTGGAGAGGAGAGGAGAGGAGGTTGCCCTTGCCCCAGGAGAGGCCAGGTGCCTACACGGTGCCATTGAAACTGAGTTTTGCTTGATGTGCTTTGGCTTCCCCGAGTCCCCGGAATTCCGAGAAGCTGGAGAGAGGTTTGTCTGAAAGCTGGGTGTAACCCTTATGTAGGGTTTTGGGGCACCCACAGGCTCCTTCTCCTGTAGCCGTGTGTCTCTACATCTAGTTTTCGCTTTTGTTTTGCCCCCGCAGGTGGACTTGTACGGCTTCGGGGCAGACAGCAAGGGGAACTGGCACCACTATTGGGAGAACAACCCTTCAGCGGGGGCTTTCCGAAAGACAGGGGTGCACGATGGGGACTTCGAGTCCAACGTGACGGCGACTTTGGCGGCTATCAACAAAATCCGGATTTTCAAAGGGAGATGACACTGTGAAGGGTCAAGAAGGGACTCGCCGCATCACACCTGTTGGTTTCCAGCCCCAGCATCTCATCGGAGCCGTTCTCTTCCAGGAGCTTCCAGGAGCTTCCAGGGCCAGCCTCAGGGGTGTGCCCAGGTGCTGCCCGCAGCCTCCTGACCCCCACTTTAGGCAGCATTGACTCAGCAAAGTCACCCCACTCTGCTAGGGCTGCACAGAAAATCCTAGGGCCTGTCTCGGGCTGGAGAGCTTGCCCCTCTGCTGTCCCAGGGCTGGGGGCAGGGGGAGACGCTTTCCCAGATAATTATGCACGTTTCTGATTAAGGAAACATGGGAAGAGGTAATTATTTTGGCTTCAGGGGGAGGGGCAATATTAAAAACTCCTGTAGTCTATGAAGACAAACAAGTGCCCAGGAAAGATGGGCAGAGGCCAGCCACTACTGCAAGGTCCAGAGCGCACTCTGAAATCCCCATTCTCACCGAGATGTTTGTTAGTGACAGTTACCTCCACCACAGAGCCACGCAGGGGCACGCAGGCCAGGGGTGAGATGCTGGCACCACCTCATTTGCACAAAGCTTGGCCTCTAGCTTGGTGTGACAACCTCACTGTCCCTTTTGTCCTGGAGCTCACTGATGATGGCCGGCAGAGCTGACTGACCCCAGAGGTCTTATAGGAACGTGGCCACTTGTTTCTAACAGGAGCAGCTGCTTCTTCCCACACGCGATCCTCTTTTTCATCCGTCTCCGTGGTTCTAATTCATGCCGAGAGCAGATCTGACTACTTCATGTGCCTTTGTGCTTGGGGAAGCAGTGTGTGCTTTGGCTGAGAAGAGGCAAAACCCCAGCTTGAGGAGGGGGCCCCCAGCAGCGGCTGCCCTGCCGCAGAGCTGGAAACCTCTTGTCAGTTTCCTGAGCCAGCTCCTGAGTTGGAACAAGGCTCCAGTGACCCTTCGGGATGCGCAGACTGTAGAACATCCGGCGGATTTCCCTAGACTGTTGGGTTTGGCGCCTGGGACCTCCCTGGCTGTACGGGGCCTCCCGGCCAGCATGTCCCCCGAATCGCTGAGCTCTGGGCCAGGTCCCCACAGCCACCTTGTGGAGTCCCGGGTCACGGTGGGAGCATCCAAGGAATGGTGACCAGCACATACCTCGTCTCCTCGCTCTCAGTCTTTTTCCTCCTCCTCCTCCCTGATTATTTATTGATATTTTTTAATTCAACTGACACACGTGTGTTCTGGCCATGCTGCTGCCCCTGGTGTTTGCATTGAGTTTCTGTTCCTTCACCCACATCTGGGAGCGGGGAGCTTAAAGGAGGGCTTCTAGGAATCCTCCAAGGAAGGTTGCTGGGCTGTGGGGTGGTCCCAGCCGCGCCCCTGCAACACAGCCTTCCTCCCCACTCCGGGCTGGGTCCATTCTCAGGCCTGGAGTCTCTGACTCATGCCAACTCATGGCCAGGGGAGCAGAGCAGTAGGCACAGGGACAATGACCGTCGGCTGTAGTCACTGACACTCAGTAAGAAAACCCACTGTCCTGTGTAGATCATTTCCCAAACGCCGGTGTTGGTGGAGGGGGTGGGACAGCTTCTGGGTTGGTAGGTTGGCTCCCTCCCAAACTCAGACCCTCTGCAGACCAGGATCCAGGAGTAGGGGGCGGACAGGAGCTCGCAGGCCTCAGTCGAGGACCACGTGGCTTCAGACCATCCAAGAAAGTCCCCGGGAAGTGCCATGGCGTGCTTGCTTTTTCCCCTGAGCCTGTACACAGGAGCATTTGTGGTGCAGCTTTGGGTAGATACTCAGAGAGTCGAATCCAGGAAAGGTTTTTGGTGTTTGTTTCTTTCATTTTTGTTTTTGTTTAGAATACCTGTGTGAGCTTTAAGAATCTTCCCAGACTGAGGACTCTTGCCCGATAAAGGCTGGTAAATCCTGAGGTCCTCGTTCTGAAGTGCATCCTCGACTGTTAGCTGTCACGGTCACACGTAATGAGAAGAGCTCAGCAGATGTTTGTTGTTTGGCTGACCCATCGCAGGGACGAACTTGAGACAAGTGCGCCTGGGCACAGCAGGCGGTGCTGACCCTGCGCTCTCGCCCTCACCTGCATGCTGAGTGTGTTCAGGAGTGACAGCTTCCGGTAGACAGTCTGCTCGCTGGGTCTGCCGAGTGAGAAAAGGCCCCAGAAGTGAAGCCGTGCCTGTGTCTGGTAGCTCCTCTGGTCTCCATCTGCCTCTCCCCCAGAGAGGATGGTCAAGCCTTGAGTCTCCGCCCCCACAGTCCATGAACGGCTCTGCATTTTACAGAGGAGAAAAGCAAGTCCCAAAGAAGGTATGTGACTTGCAAAAGGGACCCAGTTGTGACAAAGACCTCAAGTCAAAGAGAGTTAGAGCAAAACTAGAATGGTATTGGCTCTGCGTTTGAAATGCAGAGCTGAGTTTTCCTGGCAAGATCCCACCCAGCCTCTGGGAAGAAACTGAATGCAGGTGTCTGGCCCTGGCGCGCTGCCTCGGCTGTGGCTCTGTCCTCAGGCTTCTGGGTGCCCTCCGCAGATTCCTTGATGCCATCCACTTCCCGGGGGGAAGATGATAGATGATGTTTCTCTTTCCCATATCCCAGCTGTCATCTGCTAACAAGGTATACTTAAACAGCTGCTGGCTGGACCCAGAATTAAATGTCTGATTAGCTTAAACCTGGGATGAGAGCAGCTGCGATCAGGGTGTGAAGGAGGCAAGAGCGCACCCTTGCTGGGAGACCCACCTGGGCTCGGGCAATGGGTGCAGGGCCCCACCTGCAGCGCAGAGCTGAGCCTGAGCCTCGGGGCAGGGGAGCTGAGGGATGCCAGGGCATCTCAGTGGCGTCTTGGCCTTGGGTTGCCCAGTGAGCCAGCAGGCAGTTTCTAGAGCTGCACCCCGTGCCCCTCCCTCCCCAGTCCTCAACCACTATTAGGGGAGAAAGGAGGGCATATTGGTACCATTTGCCTCCCAGAGGGATCCAGGGCAGAGAAAACAGTTCTCAAGTGGATGCCATTTGAAACTCTGGTTTTGGCAGGCGTGGTCCAACAAACCATGTGGGCCAAGCTCAGTGGGAGAAGTCAGACCCCAGAAAACAGGATGTAGAACAGTGAAGCCAGAGGAGAGACAGTGAGGGGGGTGAAGACCTGGCGACTGTTCTAGGCACAGGGCAGACTGAGGGGCCTGGACGGAATCCGGGTCTCCCCTGTGGCCGGCAGGGCACACTAGTGGCCAGTTATACCGCCAGATGAGTCGTGAATCTGGCTTCTGGCTCAAAGGTGGAGAGAACCACAGAGGACATTTAGGACTGCCATGATTGCTTTGCCCCTTCCTCTCAAGGGAGCCTGAAAACCGGCAAAGTAGACAAGAGAGCACTTCTCCCTCACCAGGCGCTGGTGGGAAATCCTTTCTCCTGGGACGCCCAGCCCGGAGCGGCCACTGTCTGGGCAGAGGCTGCGTCAGCTGGGTGACCCCGGGAGCCCGCAACCGTCCTCACCCCTCCAAGGAGCTTGGTGACACTACCCTGTCCGTTGTGCACACCTGGTTTGCAGCAAACATGGCCGTGTGGCACAGGCTGCTCATGCCCCTGACCCCCAAGCTGGCAGGCTCGGAGAGAATCGGCTTCCTGTCCTAGTCTGTCAGGACCACCCTGCGGTGCCGCCTGACACCTGTGCAGAGGAGAGCCGGGTCAAGGAGGGAATGGCACAGACAGGACAGGATGGGCAGGCAGCATCTGGGGCAGGCCGGTGGGGAATTAGAACTCCTTCCTTCCCCAAGGGGCACTGAAACGCACAGGCAGCGAGCCCGCCACCAGGCTCCTCTCCTCCAGCCCGTCAGGACCCTGTCTGGCCGTTCGCTTTTACCTTGGTACCACAGCTTGTCCGCCTGCCGAGCTTCTGGCCCGGGCTGGCGGCTTTATCCCAGGCCGCTCAGGAGCCCCCTACTCCCCGCACGATCACCTTAATCCTTCACCAGATTCCCTTCAAAGCCAAAGTTTTTGAGCACTTTTTCTTCTCTGCAATCCCTTTCGCTTGGCTGTTGGTGATGTGAGGTTTGTTTTCTCCTCCCCTGCTCCTCTCTCTAGGTTTATTTTGCAGCTAACGGTTGATCGATCTGGATGGGTTTTGAATGACGTTAGTGAGTCTGCCTCCCCCCACCCCTGCTCTGTTTTATTTATTGTTGAATATTTCCAATGATCCGAATCAAAGTGAATAAAGAAAAGTATTTTATCGTTTGGTTGCAATTGTTTTCTTATACCAGGACTGGGGGGTGTTGCCCGGTGTATGTCTCCTTTTGGCAGATCGTTCAGTCTTCCGACAGCCAGCTGCTTCATCTCCGGGGCTTGAGGGTTAGTGTCTGCCCCTACAAAAGGCCCAGAAGGAGACTCAGGGGACAGCAGTACGTCAGCCCGGCCCCAGCTGCAGCTTTGCCGTTTCCTGCTGTGTGACTGTGGTGAATCCCTTAACCTCTCTGAACCTCGGCTGTCAATCGGGCCCAGCAAGACCAGCGATCAGAGGGTGTGAGATCACAAGCAGAGGGGTCCCAGGGGACCTGGTGGACGTGGCCTGCTGCTTTGAGCACTTGATTGGCAAGGCCTAACATAAGACAGTGTCTGTCTGTCATGCTCAGAGACAGGCACATTCACACGAGTAGGGTTTGAAGTTTCAGACATCTCCCATTTGGGTTTATTTTTAAAAAGAGATCTTGAAACCCAGTTTTGCAACTCTGTAATATACAGTTGAATGTTAATGATGGCTTCTCGTTGGTGGGGCACTCTACAGTTTGCACACTGCCTCCCGGCACTACCTCAGTTGTACTCATGGCCCTCTACTAAGGCCCCGATCGCATCTATTGTTGACAAGACCAGCTCACCAGGCACACACACTCCAAGACCCAGCTTCTGGCATATTCTCTGCTAGATTGGCCTCACATTACGGCTGCAGTGTGAACATGCAACCACAAGGTGGCACCACACTGCAGTCTATTCTGCTGCTCAAGTGGCGGCTGTCTGTCCACCTTGTCCCTCCCACATCACAACCTGGTCTCAGGCTGAAGCCCTTGAAGTGGAAAAGAAAAGGTCGGGAAGTCTCTAAGGATCTGATTTAGTCACTTTCCTAATCAGGGGACAAAATACCCACCACTCATATCTTAAAGAAGGAGAGGTTTACTTTGACTCATCTTTTAGTTCGTATTTGACTAGCTCCAAGGCAGCAAGGTCATGGCGGAAGGGTCTGGGTGGAGGAAATATGCTCAAGTCATGGTGACCAGGAAGCGGAGAGAGAAGGGAGGAGTGGAGAGGGAGATACACCCTGCCAGGTCACACCTCCAGCAAAGGACTCCTAACAGAAAGTTAGCTATAGCACTTTCAGGATCCGATCTGACCCCCATGAGTACAGGAAGCTCTTGGGTCATGTAAATTATAACAGGATCTAAAGCCTTGCTTTGGGATACTCCAGGCAGCTGTAACGCGCAGTGGTCAGTGCCAGTGCCCACCCCGCTTCTGTGGGCCCCAACCTGCCACAAACACAGACCTTGCTGGGATTAGGTACAGGACGCCTGGGAAGGTCCTCAGGCAGCTCCAAACATGAGCCCAATAATCCAACAAAGAGCTAAGGGACTGAGACAAAGTTCTTTTCCGAATTAGGTGCTTTCCGTTTCCCTCATATTTTCAAGTGTTTAAATGTCCACACAGACAGAAACTTCTGCTCCATCTCTCGGCCCAAGGTTCTCGGGGAAGCCAGGGCCCCCGTCAGCACAGCTCTGGGAAGCATAGCGACCCGTCCTTTTACCTGCATGCTGTCCAGTTTTCAGGCAGCCCGACTGCTGCAGGCAGGAGGCTGCATTTGCAGACAGAAAAGCCAGTTCAGCTGAATGAGATAAAGAAGAGGAACCTGCATACTCTGCCATAAGCCTCAGCCACATGCTCTGATTCAGATTAGGCCCGAGCACAGTGAGCCTCCCCCAGGTCCTGCATCAGCTTCTCCACCCACTCAACTGTGGGGCCAAGGGGAGACTGAGGCCTAAGATCCCATGTTCAGACAGAGATCTGAGTCTAGTCTGGCTACAGGTCACGAAGCCTGCGCCTGAGATGCACGCTGCCTAGAGGTATGGGGAGCAAGGAGGTTAGAAAGAGCAGTGAGAGAGGCCTTAGTGTAGGAGCCCCATGGGACGCAAAAGCCGCGCAGGCAAGGAGGTAAGCTGGATAGAAACACACCGACCATTCTGCAGTCTGCCATGAGTGAGGAACACAGCAGCCAGGTGGTGGGTATGAGTGGTAGATGATATGGAGGGTCAGGGTGGTCTGGTGGCCTACGAAGCAGAAAGACCCAGAGACCCAAGTGTGGCAACTTCAGACAGGATCAGTCCTCACCTGGGCACCTTATGCAAGCCAGGCATGGGCAGCCACAGGCTGGGGCATCGGCGGGAAGCAGAGGTGCAGGTCAGCAGGGCCTTCCAGCTCTACTCCCCAGCTCAGGCCAGCAAGCCCTCCAAGAGCTGCGTGATGCCATCCTTGGTACTGTCAGACATTGCAACTGGCTGTCCTGAAGCTTTGTCCCAATCTGGGGACAATAGTTTGTCTGGATTTCTGGGTAGTCAGGACGTTGCTCCCACCAATAGGAGTAGGTGGGGAGTGACTGCAGCTGGGCCCCCGCAGGCCCTAGGAACAAAGACTTGCACCCAGAGATAGACCCTCCCTTTGGTGCAGGTTGACAGTCTCTGGGCCATCTGTCCTACAGGGGTCCAATTAGCTCTGGTGCCATATATGGACTTCATTTGGTAAAGAGGCTGGGGGTCTCTGGGGGCTGGGGGTGCAGAGATGGGCAGGATGAGTCTGTGCTGAGGGGCAGGGGCACACATACAGACAGCAGCATTGGAGAGGAGCCCCAAGAGCTAGTTCTCAGTGGTAGCACTAACTAAGCTCGGAGGAGTTCTCAATTTGGCCGAGAGCACCAACCAGAGCATCCAGCGCTGGTGGCCACCAGGGGGCAGAATGCAGTCAGTGTGATCCAATTTTCCTTCAACACAGGGTTTGTCAGGGACCCAAATCAGTTTGAAAGTGGTGAGAAAAGACACAAAACCACGGATAAGGGCAGAACTCAAACAGACTTCGCCTTTGACATTGACAAGTTCAACACCTTCCAGATAAAATCAATACCACACTCACTCAGCTAAGAACACAGATCGAGACAAAGTTGGGGCCCACCTCGAAAACATTGAGCTGTGTGGACCGCTGACGTGTGCTCAGCGTGTCCTGTGCCCTGCAGCAGGTGACTCGGCCAGCACAGACCTCAGGACCTTGGCTTGGCCCTGGCTTCCCACCGTCCCGTCTTCTCTGTGACTGTCCTGTGGCTTCTTGGCCATTTGACCTACGGAGGAAACGTGACTCTCTGAACCTTGTTTTCTTACACTGTAAAATGGGCATTAAATGACATGGTAGATTTTCAGCAGAGATGGCAGCAACATTAACATGTTTCCAGGCACTTGACATGTGTGTCCTAATCACATTCCCATGACAGCCCTATGACTTAGATGACACCGCTGTCCTCAAGGAAGACTGAGGCACAGGGACTCAAGTCATTTGTTTGCCTCCCACATGGGGCCTCCACAAAGCGACCCAGCTTGTGACATTGCCAGCTTCACCTTCACCTCCGGCACGTAGCCCTCAAGTCACTGCACAAGGGGAAGGGGAGGTGGCAGTGGCTCCCCAGCTCTGGACTGTCCCCACTTGTCATGAGACCCATCGTATCTACTGGGGGTCAGAGGCCAGCACAGTCACACAGTACAGACAGAAGAGCAAGGCCAGCAGGAGAGCGGATGGAGCGTCTGGAGCCATCTATGTCACAGACACCACGCCCTGGCCTTAGGATGGCCGGTGAAGGGCCTGCTGACCTCCTGGGCAGAACCCAAGGTGGGGGAGCTCTGGGACCCACAGTCGCAGCAGATGCCGGCGGGAAAGATTGCAGAGGATGGGGACGGGAGGCCCAGCACGGAGGGTGGGGACCTCGAGGCTGCTCAGCCTCGTCTCAACCGACTCCTGCTGCTTTCTCAAATTCTGTTGTGCAGACAGGAGCCGGCATGCTCCTGGTGGCTGTGACTGTGACATTTCTGTGGCTTGTTCTGGGCAAGGCTTCTGTGCACAGAGCCTCCTCCCCATGGTGACAGAAGCCACTGGCTCGTGGGAGACCTGAGTCCCGTACTGGGACAAACACCAGCAAACCTGGAGACCCTGTTAGAGGGCTGGAGGGCAATCAGGGCTTCAGGGAAGCGCTCCTGAGAAGATAGGAGGCTGCACCATGAGCCGGGGCCGAGTCCACTCCTGTGGACGGCCAGGAGCTGCTCCTGCACAGTAGCTCCTGGTGCCTGCATTTCCGTTGCACACTGGAGGCCGTGGACATGACTTGCATGTCTCACGCATCACGCATTTTCACCTACTTCCTACGTCCCAGCTGGTCACAGACAGAGGCCACTGAGAGGGATGCTTCTTCCCCACTGAGTGCCAGCAGCTTGCCTGATGCCAGTGCCTGATAGGCAAACAAACAGGACTTGTGCCGGTTGATCGGTAGGCTCTTTGGGAGCTATTCTATTCAGCTAGGAGGAAACTAATATCTGTTGAGTGTCAAGCACATTCCAGTCCAGTCCGGGTGTTGGCACAAGACCACTTCTCTGCTCTCACGGAGCCCTGGGGCAGGTGGTCTTCCTGACTGGCACATGTTACAGGTGGGTCATCCCGTGCTCTGACAGGGAAACCACTTTGCCCACAGTCGCAGCTGTGGATCCCAAGTGCAAGCTGGCCAGGCCAACTCTGAGGCTGCGCTACAAACCTCTGTTCTGGGTGACCTTGCAATGTCACCCAAATAGCTGTCAGGTGCACCTGATACTGCGTAGGCCAAGCAGAGGCTGAACTCCTGGAGAGAAAATATGCCAGGAGCAGTATGAGTCCTGGCTAATGATTACACCTGCTCCATCCCCCCAGCTTTGCCCCACACAGAGGCGCTTTGGAGACAGGTCCCTGTGGTCTAGCTCCAGAGAGGCCCCGAGGGCTGCCAGGAGGTTCATTTTCGCTTTGGTCGAGAGCACGGACCAGACTTCGGAAGGGGAGTACAACAGTGCTCCGCCGGCGCAGCCCAGAGAAAGGAGGAGGGGGACGTGGAGCTTGGTGCTGAGGGTACGTCAGGAGTTAGCCAAAGACAGAATGAGGAGAAGGCCTTCCTGGACAGAGAGCCAGCAGACCTACTTTGGCTCCTATGGCTCACCTCTGTCCCTATTTGCCTCCATTTTCTCAGATTCTTATCAGGCAATATGCACCTCCCAAACAAACAAACAAACAAACAAACTCCTTCAACTCTCTGAACTTTCCAAGACTCCACCCAAGACCCACTTCATACCAACCGTAGTCACACTCCTCCTGGCCACCGGAGTCATGCTTCCCATCTTGCCCCTCGCTCCTTACTCAGATCCCATATTCGTCTACCTTCTGAAAAGCTTCTCCTTGCTGTCTTGATGTCCTATCACTTCCCAAAAACCCGAACCACAGTCACCATCTTCCCTCCCTCCATCAGTCCTCTCTGGTGTCCCTCATCGTACACCACAGCCTGATACACAAGGCAGAGGCCAGACATCTTCCCTGGGGCTCCCCGCCCCACCCAAGTTCATCACCATCCTGGCCTGTTCTGCATCTTCTATGTCCCCCCAGAAGACAGATCTACCCAAGACCCAAGCGTGGCTGGATCCATCAGCTAATGGCACAGGAGTGATATCCAGTCACCTACGGGCCCACAGCTCCCTGGCAGGCTTTGCCTCCGCTCTTGGCCTCAAGCTGCAGGGGAGATCTAGATGTCTCAATCACTTTCTCATTGCTGAGTGCAACACCTGATACCCACAAATTAAAGGAGGAAAGGCTCAATTTGGCTCGCATTTTCAGTCTGTGTTTGGCTGACACTAAGGCAGGACTGTGAGGCAGAGGGGAATGGCGGAAGGACAAGGCGCTCATCCCATGGTGACTGGGAAGCAGAGAGGTGAAAAGAAAAGGTAGGAAGGAAGATAAATCCTTCCAGGCCACAGCTCCAGGAATCTCCCTCTTCTGATCACATCCCTCCTCCCAATAGCAAGTCAGCTACCAGCCCGCATAATCCAATCATCTTCCAAAAGCCCTGCCTGTGATTACATGAGGGCTTGGGGGACATCTAGTTATAAACCATAACCCCAGGTCTTCTCTACTTTCGTTCAGATTTTTTTGGCCCAGCTCACTTGCAGAAGGCAGAAGTACAAGGAGCCCAGACCCACCTCAAAAGCACATTGAAACTTTGGTTCCTGTCATGTGCTCTAAAATCAGCTTTACTGAAGAAAACCTCACAGTGAGGCAGATTCAAAAAGATCACAAATCCTTTTACATTTCTCCCCCAGAGAGTGTCCACTCCCCCAGATTCTGGACAAGCTCCGGGACTCTTTGACAAACAATGGCAGAAGAGACTGCCCAGGACTCAAGAGTCTGGAAGCTTCTAATCCCTGTGTTCTGGAACACTTATTTTTGGAACCCAGCCATAATGTAAGGAAGCTCAAGCAGCCCCATGGAGACTGTACATGCAGAGGAACAGAGGCTGACATCAACTTGCCAACCACGTGAGTGTGCCATGTTGGAGAAGCCTTCTCCAGCCCCTGAAGCAGAGAGAGCCGCCCCACCGAGACCTATGCATTTGCAGGTTTGGAAGCTGGGCGACTTAGTATTGCTATCTTGAGCCCCTAAATTTTGGGGTAGTTTGCTACATAGCAACAGAGGATCAGAAGAGATGGCCAAGCCCAAAAGTTAAGCATGAGAAAGACTTTCCTCCCAGCAGCAAGCCATGGCAAGGGCCCATGAGTACGCTATGACAAGGGGATGAGGCCCCAGACCACTCCCTCAGTCACAGAGACCAGGTTATCCACACGCTCAGACCTCAACCTGGCTCCCCTATCAAGAAAGAGGCCAACACTAGTGTGCTGTTGGTGGGAATGTACATAGTACAGTCATTATGGAAAACAGCATGCAGAGTCCTAAAGAGTTAAAAATAGAACTGCCCTATGATTTGGCTATTCCATCTCTGGTATATAGCTCAAAGAATTGAAATCAGCATGATGGGGACATCTGCACCTCCATGTTCACAACATGCCAAGACATGGGCTCGACCTCAGTGTCCTTCACAACAGCCGAGACATGGGCTCGACCTCGGTGTCCTTCACAACAGCCGAGACATGGGCTCAACCTCGGTGTCCGTTAGTGAATCCCTGAATAAAGGAAACTGAGCAATGTGCACTCTGGCATTTGGTCAGTTTTAAGAAGAGAGGAATCCTGCCCTTTCTAACAACATGGGTGAGCCAGGAGGATAGTAAGTGAAACTGGCAAGGCACAGAAAGACGAACAAGGAATGAACCCACTTACATGTGGAATCTAAAACGGCGGAAACAGCAGAAGCGTAGGGTTGAGCATTGAAGCAGAGAGTGGAACTGAATTGAGGACGGGGGGAATTGAGAAGATGCTGGTCAAAGGAGTCATCACTTTAGTTGAAGAGGGGAAGCAAGTCCAAGAGATCTATCGTGCACCATGGCGTCTATGTGAGGAGCAATACATCATATTCTTGAAAATCACTGAGAGAGTGAGTTTTAAATGTTCACATCATAAAACAATGAAAAGTGTGTGGAATAATTGATTAATTAGTTCTGTTTAATCATTTACAATATATACATTTTGAATAGTGTTGTACATGGTAAATATAAAGATTTTATTTGACAAATATAAAAATAAATTTCTAAAGAGATGAAAATGGACTTCTTTTCAGCACATTTTATTCACTCAACATACATTTATTGAGTGTGTACTACGTGTCAGGCACTGTTTTAGGATTGGTGACCCAGCCATGCCTGAAGCACAAACTTCCATCCTCTAGTAGCTGACATTCCAGTGAAACTTACCTGTTTTCAATTCTTACTAAAGAGCGGTCACATGATCCCTCTTTCTATCCCTTGTATTCTATCCAGGCTGCCCGTCCTTAGGGCAGGCAGCTTTCACACTCAGGATGGGACACTGCTAATCCCCGCATCACACACCCTACAAACAGCCATCCCCAAAAACACCACCTATGACCACATGAGGCTTTGGGGGACATCTAGACACAAACTATAATGCTTTATGTTCTCCCGATGGAGAAGCTCGAACTGGCCATCATAAGATAGGGTGCCAAGTGACCAGGGAAACTCAGAGCTTCACAGAACACGGGCCCAAGCTCATGTAGGGGTCCAGGAGGGCTCCGGGGGAAGAGGCCACTGGACAGAGGCACCGGATGAGGACAGCCAGCACAGCAGGAAGAGGGGGAGGGGGAGGCCGAGAAGCGCAGAGAGAAGAGCATGTGAACCCCACAGGACGGAGTGTGCAGGGCACACCCATGAGGTGAAGGGCTGCCCGGGACTGTGGCCCCAGGACAAAGGACATGAGAGATAGGAGCAGGGGTGCTGCAGAGAGGTCCCTCGGGGATCTCAGGGAACGAGAAACACAAGGTCACCAAAGGCTCAGAACAAGATGGACACACAGTGTGGCAGCTGAGTGTGCACCTCTTCACACCCCGGCTCTTAGCTGAGCAGTGGCCAGCAAGGAGCCACAGAGATGATGTGGACTATGAGAACAATCCGAGATCCACCTGCTGCTGGCCTCTGCTCCTTGCCTGTTCGACTGCTGTGAGCTTTAGGGGAAGGGGTGCATCTCCTCAGCTGTACTGGGGGTCCCTCCCGACTGCGTTCCTCTCTGGAGTTCCAGAAGTAAGCAGAGAGCCGGGTTTAGGTGCTTAGTAGATGCGTGGGGAATTGAACTAGTCTGAACTGAATGGATTGATGACAGAAAGACCCAAGTTCAAATTCAGGCTCTGAAGTTTCCTCATCAGCAAGCTTTGGTCAGGCTTGCTGCAACGTCCTCTAGGTGGGCAAGAAGTACCACATCATATTGAGTGTGGCCAGCCCTGTCAGCCAGTAGAAGGGCAGCTGGCAACCCACCCAGACATCCCAGGGAAGTCTAGAAACTCTAGAAGCTCTTTCTTACAGGCTTCTCTTACAGAGATATAAGATCATTTATTCTCTTTTAGAGGGAGTGGGGGAAGAAGAAGGAGAAGAAGGAGAAGTAGAAAGAAGAAGAGGAGAGGAGGGAGGACGAAGAAGAGAAGGAGGAGGAGAAGAAGGGGATGGGGAGAAGGAGGAAGAGGAAGAGGAGAGGGAGGAAGGAAAAAGAGAGGCCAGGAGAAGGAGAGGAGAGGAAAGGAGAGGAGGGGAGGGGAGGGGAGTAGGGAGGAGAGGAGGAGGGAAGGAGAGAGAAATAGCCCTTTGCTCCCTCTCTCCCTCTCTCACATATGCAGTATATTTGAACAGAGATGCAGTCATGAAGGGGATCTATTCTGGGATGTTATTGTATTGACCATTATGGTGTAACCCTTATTTCCCAGCTCTCTCACCCAGCAGACGCCTGAGTGTCCACTCTGTGGCAGAGGGCGCCATGAAACACGAAGATCCTTGCCCCCAGGGCCAGGGACTAGGAAAGCTGGGGATCCTCCTGGAGGAGATGTTGCAGTTAAATGGACAAGCCTAGTAGGGAGGGGCCAGGATACCTCAGGCACCCAGAGGCTGTGTCCCTTTGCTGAAGGATCCAAGGCTGAGAACAGGCAGCAGGGGCTCAGCAGCACATGACAGCAGAAGGGTGAGCCAAGCAAGGAGCCAGGGAAGGTGTCCCCAAAGGCAGAAAGCCATGTGCAATGCCTTCCTTTACCACGATGTCCTCATCTTTGAAAGAAGAATGACAGTCTCTCCAGAATAAGAGAAAAAGCACATGCAAAGCGCTTGGTGCCATTGCTAGAATACAGCAAGTGTCCTGAAGACAGACGAGTTAGTAAACAGGGTGATGCAGAAGTTAATAACACGTCAGTTTTTCCTCTGAATTATTTATAACTAATATTAAAAATAAATCCTTCTAAAAGACAACTTGCAGAATGAGAGAAAATATTTGCAAATAATACACTCAAGAAGTGTCTAGTACCCAGAATGTATAAAGAACATGCACACCTCAACAACAAAAAGAGAAACAACCCAATTAAAAAGTGAGCAAATGAATAGGTGCTTCTACAAAGAATATGTAAAAGTGCACGACACACACGCACCAAGATGCTGACAACCTTAATTACTAGGAGAATGCACAAATCAACCTGATGCTAACGCCTCTCTCTCACCACAGTGGTTGTAATCAAGACAGAAAATACCAAGTGCTGGTGAGGAGGCGGGAAATCTGGACCCTTTGAACACGGCTGAGTGTGAGGGTGCAGCTGCTGTGGGAATAAACAGAGTCACCCAGACTGTTGTCAGATAGGATCCGAGGAGGTGCTCCAAAGAGGAGCTGGGGCCCTCCACTCACCCCATCCTTGGGATGAGGAGAGAGTTAGCTGACTGCCTTGCCAAAAGAAGTACTTTCAGGATCAGTCGGGAAAAGGCATATAAGATTTACTAGGCAGGGCCAGGGATTTAGCTCAGTGGTTAGAGTGCTTGCCTTGCAAGCACAAGGCCCTGAGTTCAATCCCCGGTACCAAAAAAAAAAAAAAAAAAAA
>PVJO010008801.1:0-73128 GCA_004026905.1 Hystrix cristata
AGTGTTCCTTTTTCCCCACAGCCCCGCCAGCATTTGTTATTGGTTGATTTTCCCATATACGCGGTTCTTTCTGGAGTGAGGTGGAATCTTAACGTTGTTTTGATTTGCATCTCTCGAATGACTAGTGATGTTGAGCATTTCTTCATATATTTATTTGCCATTTTTATTTCCTCTTCTGAGAAATGTTTATTCATTTCAGCAACTGAAATGAAATGGGCAATTGTTGAGGATTTTTACAACTATATTCATTAAGGAGATCGGCCTGTAGTTCTCTCTTTTTTTCTTTTTTTTGTTGAATTCCTCTCTGGTTTTGGTATCAGTGTAGTGCTTGCATCCAGGAATAAATTCGGGAGTACTGCTTGCCTTTCAATTTCATTAAAAAGTTAGAGGAGCAGCAGCATTAGAGCTTCTCTAATTTCTTGTAGAATTCACCAGTGAATCTGTCAGGACCTGGGCTTTTCTTTTTTGGTAGATTTTTTAATTGCCTCTTCAAATTCAGTGGCTGACATTGGGTTATTTGGTACTTTTACATCTTCTTGATCCAGCTTGGGTAATTCATGTGTATCTAAGAATCTGTCCATTTTTTCTATGTTTTCTTTCTTATTAAAATAAAGGTCGTAGAAGTAGATGTTGATGATCATTCTGATTTCTGCAGGATCTGTTGTGATTTCAACCTTTTCCTTCCTAATTTTATGAATTTGGGTCTTCTCTTTCCTTTTTTTTTAATAAGGTTGGCTAAGGGTTTGTCAATTTTATTTAATTTTTCAAAGAATCAACTCTTCGATTCATTGATTCTTCATATTATTTTCTTAGTTTCTAATGCATTAATTTCAGCTCTGATCTTTGTAATGTTCACCCTTGTACATGCTGTGGGTTTGACTTGCTCTTCTTTTTGTAGAAGTTTGAGGTTCAACATTAGGATGTTTATTTGTGCTCTCTCTCTGTTTTTCTGGTACGGGAGTTCAATGGTATGAATCTCCTTCATAGAACTGCTTACATTGTGTCCCATAAATTTTGGTAGGTTGTATTGGCATTATCGTCCAATTGTAGAAACTGTCTAATTTCTTCTTCAATTTCTTCTATGACCCACTGATTGTTCAGGAGGGTGCTATTTAAATTCCATGTGTTTATGGAGTTTTTTTTGCTGTTTATTTCCAGTTTCAATGCACTATGGCCTGATAGTATTCATTGGATAATTTCAATTCCTTTGCATTTACTTAAGCATGTTCTATGAGCTATTATGTGGTCTATTTTGGAGAAAATCCCATGTGCAGCTGAGAAGAATGTGTATTCTGATGTTGTAAGGTGGAATACTCTGTATACGTCTACTAGGTCCATTTGTTTAAGAGTTTGATTTAGTTCTGATATTTCCCTGCTGACTTTTTGTCTAGTTGATCTGTCGATTTGTGACAGTGGGGTATTGAAGTCCCCCATTACAATAGTATTTGTGCTTATTTGGTTTTTCATATTTGTCAATATTTGTTGTATGTAGTTAGGTGTGCTGGTATTTGGTGCATACATATTTATGATTGTCATCTCTTCTTCTTGAGTTGTTCCATTTGCGAGGATGTAGTGACCTTCTTTGTCTTTCTTAATGAGTCTTGGCTTGAAATCCACTCTGTCTGCGAAAAGAATGGCTACTTCGGCTTTTTTCCAGGTTCCTGTTGCATGAAGTATTGTTTTCCATTCTTTGGCTTTCAGTCTATGAAATTCTTTTTGAATTAAATATGTTTCTTGTATGCAGCATATTGCTGGGTCTTGCTTCTTGACCCATTCTGTCAGTCTGCTTCTTTTGACTGGTGAATTGAGACCACTTACATTGATGGTTTTAACTGACATATGTCGACTTATTCTTGTTATATTATTTACCTGTTGTTGGCTCCCCATTTTTCCCTTCTGTTTAATTACTTGCCTTGCCTGAAGGATTCATTCTGTTATGATTCCTGGAGTTGTAGTTCTCATTTTCTCTTTCCAGAATGTCCTTCAGAATATTTTGGAGTGCTGGTTTGGTGGTCATGAATCTCTTCAGGTGTTCTTTTCATGGAAGTATCTTACTTCTCCATCAATTTTGAAAGACAGTTTTGCTGGGTGCATCAATCTGGGCAGATAGTTGTTGTCTTTTAGGGCTTGAAATACTTCACTCCAAGCTTTCCTTGACCTGAGGGTTTGCGTTGAGAAGTCTGCTGTGATTCCGATGGGCTTTCCTTTACAGGTTATTTGTTTCTTTTCTCTAACAGCTTTCGATATTCTGTTCTTGTGTTGAATTTCTGGAATCTTGACTATAATATTCCTTGGGGTAGATTTTTGTTGATCATGGCTAATTGAAGTTCTGTAAGCCTCACTTATCTTCTTTTCTTTGTGTCATCTAGCAACTGTTGTATCGATTTTTCATGGTCCCTTACCATTTTGAAGAACTCTTTCTTTTCTCAATCATTAATTGCAATCTTCCATATCTGAGATTCTCTCTCCACATTGTTTCATTCTACTACTGATACATTCAATGGAATCTCTTGGACATCTGTTTGAATCTGTTTCACGGATTCCATTTCTTTCCTGTGCTGGGCATTTATGGTTTTCATCATTTTTCTAAACTCTTCTATTTTTTTTTATCTGTATCTACTCTAGAGTCACTAATCGTGTCTTTCATTCTGGAAATGATTTCTGTTTTGATATTTTCTAGAGCCTCATTCATCTGCTTTGTTACTTCTGCTGTTACTGCTTCCAATAGTCTGGGTGGGAAGCTTTCAGATTGTTCCACTTTATTACCCCCTGGGCTTGCTTTTGGTGGGCTGGAGGTATGGAGTTGCATCTTATTTGTGTGTATTCTCATTTTCTATTTTTTCTTCTTTCGTTTAGTTCCTAGGTTGATGCTTATGAATTGCCTCTGGCAGGTAGCTTTTTTTGTTAGTTTTGAGAACCTCTTGGAAATGACTACTTCCTCAGAGATGTCTTACAGGTGTTGGGCATATAGTGTTATTTATGACCCTCTGTTGCAGGATCTTACTTCTTCACTTTGTTGGGTCTGAGAAGTTGTCTATTTGGCCAAGCCCCTGGTTCTTTGGCCCTGGCCTATAGGGTTTTTTATGACCCTCAGGTTACCTCAGTCTTGGCATAAAAGGAAGAACAACTGATTAGAACAATTCTGTCACCTTGGCTAAAGTAGTACAGTTGGTAATAAAAACAGCATCAAACACAGCCTTGAAAATGACAAACTGTGGTAATTATTAATTTTCCACCTTTAGTTATATGAACTAGATTTGTGGTTATATAACAATATCTAAAATAAACCAGAAATTTGTATACAGTAAGTATGCCCTCAGTATGGTGATTTTACCTTCAGGGAAGAAAATTGAAAAGGGATTAGGAGGAAAGAAATAGAGAAATATAAGAAGAGGAAGAGATGAGAAGCGAGACTGGAGGAAAGTTATGTAAACTTTGGGAAACTGGTAAAGAAGACAGGAGGGAAAGAGAGAAGGAAGAAATAAAAAAAGCAAGAACAGAACAAAACAGTAACAACAAAAAACTAGAAAAAAAGTTTATAGTCATATAAAAATAAGGAAAAAAAAAGTGAAAAAAAGTAAAGTAAACCAAAAAAACCCCACTACCACCACCACCACCAGAAAAAAGTTTGCTTATAGATGTGTTGCTGCTGTCACTGGTAGACAGCGTAGGCAAGCCCAGGTGTGTGTTGATTAATCCTAGCAGTAAATTTGTGGTGGGGTAGTAGGTAATTCCAGCTGGGTTCAACAGCAGGACTTCTCCATCAATTCTACTAAAGTTCAGACTGATCTCTGGCTGTGAGTTTGGAGCCCAATTTGTTCAGTGAGAGACATTGTTTGTCTCCTGCTGACTTGGACTCAGTTCCCTCTAGTTTGAACTTGGCTCCTTATCCTCTTAACAACTTGAATTTGAACTCCGCTCTGCCTTGCCCCAGCACAGAGAGCCATTGGCAGCTTCTCTGAGTTCTGAGCTCAGTAGACCCATCTCCAAGATGGTGACCAGCCAAGTGCCCTCTCCTGGGGGATGTCTGAACCCAAATAACTCACCCAGCTACCACAGTTGGCTTCGTCCACCACTCCATTCCATTTGTGTGTCTTTCCATGGAGGCCTCTGAGGTTGCCAGTAGTCACCATGCATCTGCAGGCTTGAGCTGCCTCTCCCACAACTTGAGTTGGGTTCTGGGAGAAAGCACCATCTGCCACCTCCTTTTTCTGCACTGAGGTCTCTCTTTTGCCTCTCCCCATGGGCTTCAATTCTTGAATCTTGTTATTTGGGGGATTTGGACAAGTCATTTTACCCTTGAAACTCTCCTTGTTCATCTGTAACTGGGCATGATAATGCTATTCAGATTTAATGTGAGAAACACGAAAATGCTTTGTTTTTCACATAGGAAAGTGCAATAAATGTATTCATTTATTGACTATTATTTGTCAAATACTTGCTAAGTATCAGGATATAACAGTTCAAAAACTAGACCAAAGGGTGTTGGGGATTTAGCTCAGTGGTTAGAGTGCTTGCCTTGTAAGCACAAGGCCCTGAGTTTGATCTTTGGCACCAAAAACAAAACAAAACAAAACAAAAAAAACAAAAACAAACAAACAAACAAACAAACTAGACCAAAATACTTGATCTTTTTGGCTTTTCTTTCCTAGCAAATCTTAGCTAATTTAGCAATACTATTAATAATATTAAACCCTAGAAGAATCAGAGACAGCTAAGTCTTTCACTGTTCACCTTTTAGACGCAGAAGAGCAGCATTAATTCTAATTTCTGTGGAGTACATGAGAGATTTCATTTGCTACCTGTAGAATTTTCCAAACAAAATAATTTAAAAGGGAAACAAAAGGAAGGTATAAAAGGATGCCAAAATGCTTCATGCTGTCAAATTCTCTTTAAATTTGAGTGGAGGCAGACACCTGTAAATCAAGGGCTCTTCAGTGTAGCAACAATTTCCTGTATGTGGAATTAGAATCAAGCAATTTAGATGAGACCAAAATCTCGATTCTGGTGCCAATTGTGTACCCCCGAGGAAATTAAATAACTTTTCAAATTTTAATTTTTCATCTGAAAATCAAAAATTGTAATATGACTTCACATGGTAATTGGCTTTATTTATATACTGATAATTTATTTTTCTTCAAATTATACCTTGCTTCTCTTGGAGTCACACTATGTACACAAAAATATATGTAAAAGGTATATACATATATATATAATTTTATGTATGTTCATACATAATTTTACTATCAATTTTAGGAGTGGACACATGAGGGCCTTAACCTATATTCTTGCCAAATTTTCAAAGTAAAGTATTGTTCAATATGTTCAAATGTAAAAGTTATGGGATTAATGTTGTAAAAAAGAGTGTTGTTTCTCTATTTTTTTCCCTATTCATGATATTGAAAGAAAAATATTTTGTATTGGTAAGAAAGCTGAGTCTGCTAAGTTATGTTCTCTGTCTTGTAACATCATCTGTGCATGAATTCAGAACAAAAAAAATAAGTTAACACCAATTTGGTGTTCATAAATATGCAGTACTCAATATTAATATTTCCTAAATACAACAAAGCATACTTTTGTATATTTATACATATTTGTGAGGGATAATATGGTATTCTGCTTCATTTATTCACTGTATAATGACCAGGACAGGGAAATTAACATACCCATCAACATAAGTTTTAATCATTTCTTTACAGTAAATATATTCAAAATTCTTCCCTTAAATATTTTGAGATATAAAATGTTGTGCCATAGAATATCAGAATTGTTTCTCTTACCTAATTGTTGCATTGTACCCATTGACAATCTTCTCCCTGCCCTCCTCCCAACTTTGGTAACCTCCATTCTACTCTCAACTTCTACGGGATCTTTTTTTTTTTTTTTTTTTTTTTTTTTTTTTTTTTTTTTTTTTTTTTTTTTTTTTTTTTTGCTGTAATTTGGATTGTACTGAGGGCTTTGAAATTGGGCTATATCCCCAGCACCCTCCAAAAAATAAATATCACAGACACTGAAGTGGATGCTTTTCAAAGTACTCAAAAAACAAATAGTAAAAATGGTTACAGAGATCAAAGTGACAATCATTTGAATGAAGCAAATGCTAAAATGAACTACCAATTTTAAGAAGATATAAGTAGATGAACGAAGCACTCAAGATCTATTTTAAAGAAGAAATGGACAAAGAGAAGAATGAATTGAGAAAGACAATGCAGGCGATGAAAAACTACTTCATTCAAGAATTAGAGGACATGAAAATGAATCAAGCAGAAATCCTGGAAATGAAAAACTCCATTGAGAGTTTTGGCAGGAGGCATGATTAGTCAGAGATAGATCATTAGGACTTCAGGGTGAGGATGATGAAATTGGACATTTACTTAGTGATACTCAAAAACCAAAAGGTAATCTTAAAATGATCTAAGAGGTCCTAGATGACTTAAAAACAAACAAACAAAAAAACTAAGGATCATTTGAATTGAGGAAGGGTTAGAGCTAAAATCTAAAGGTAAAAAATTTATTCACTAAAATTATTTTGAAATCCAGTGAATGAGCTCTTAAAACTTTTTTCTTTTATGAAAAAAAAACATTTCATAACAAAATAATAAGAGAACAATAGTGAATACACTGTATACCATCTTCAAAGTAGTTACTCAGAGCACAAAACATAAATCAGAAAAATTCTTACACAAAAGAAACAACAAAATTTCTTTTCAATTAAATAAGATAAACTAGTAATATAAAGGAAACTAATTAAAATGTTTTTCAAACAACAGAATATGTAATTTGGGAAAGTATTTGAGCTTCTCTCTACTTACGATTTATCTCTCTTCTATTTTACCCTTATTTTGTTATTTGTATGTGTGTATTTATAATATACATATATCTATGCATTCTACAACATTGTATATGAATATATATGTAAATTTATATTTGTTTACAATACATATCTACAAATATGTAAACATATATAATATACACATATAAGTATATACACATGCATATATAGCATATTACATATATGTGTAAATATAGTCATATATATGTAAATAGACCATATATGTATATATTGTATAATATATATGTTTTTTCTCACATAAGAGAAACCATACTATATTTGAGCTTGTGTGTTTGACTTATTTCATTTAACATTACATTCTTAAATTATATCCATTTACCTACAGATGCCTCAAGTTTATCTTTATTAAGCAAGGACTTTCTGAACAGGACCCCAGTGGTATAAGAAATAATACCAAGAATCAACAAATGGAATCATATCAAATTTAAAAAAAACTCTGCAAAGCAAAGGAAACAACCAATAGAGTGAAGTGACAACCTATAGAATGGGGAAAAGTTTTGCCAGCTATTCCATAGACAGAGGATTAAGAATGTATATAAATTGTATTCAACTGTAAAGAACAAATCCTTGTCACTTGCACAGAATGGATTAATCTTGAACCCATAATGTTAAGTGAAATAAGTCAGACACTGGAAGTTAAATATCACATGGTTTTTCTTATACATATAACTCAAAATATAAATAAAGAGTGAAATGAATGAGGGATGGTAGGGAGCAGAGAAGGAGAAGTTTGGAGATGAGAAAATGGATTGGGGATGGGAGCAAGGAAGAATGGAGGGAACAGAAGGAAGGAAGGGAAGGAGAAAGGGACAAAAAAGGGATAGAAAGTGATCAAATTTTGTGGAATTGATATATTCCAGTTCTTCAAAATGAATGTAAACATTATTATATGACAGGAGTATGCTAATGAAAAAGAATGTTAATTGATCATTTAACTATAACTTTTTTTTAAATAAAAGAGGAATAAATCTACACATTTCCAAGTTTGGGGCAAGATACTTATGGGGTGTTATCTGCCTTTCGGTTATCAAATAGAAGAGAGGAAAGGAGATCTTGGAGTAAGAGCATGTAAACTGTAACTCGTGATCTTAAGCTCAAAGGATTCTACCGAATTAATCTGTATTAAATGATGTGAGATGTTTGGAGGCTGCCTCCAGCAGTTGAGAAAATTCTGGACATTAATTGACAGAGTGTGGGCCACATCACTGACGCTCACAATTATAAAGTGGTAGTACAGTAATGTCAAGTGTTTTAGCTTTAGCTTTAGTGATCAAAATGATGACAACTTAGGGCACTCTCCTTCCACACTTCAACATCTCCAATCAACCCAAAGATATATTCCTTCAGGCTAAAGTTTGTGAATTTAAACAGTTAATGTTATCAAAAATTTCCACGTTAGTGTCAAGGGGACAGCTATTCTTTCAAGCAATATTACTGGAAATACGCTATATGTTACGTATTCATCAAAAATTATATGGTAGCCCTAGTTTTGACCAGTGTAGATTCTGGTTCAGTTAATCAAATTATTTTCTTACAGCAAAATTTTGAACAAAAATGGAGAGAATATATAAACTGATGGGTGAAAACTCAAGGAACTAAGATGTAGCCAGATAGAATGAGGCAGAGAAAACAGATATTGAACATGTCAAGAAAAATTTTAGATTTCTTGGCTCTTGTTCCTTAGTTCACCCAGAATACAAACAAATATTTAGCTAGGATGAAAATTCCTACACTTTCAAAATGAACATGGAGGCCAGCAACCTCAACAGTTCTGATGTTAAAAATTTAGGGCAATTTTAGACACAATACAGGAGGGGAAAAAAATGTCAACACTAAGCAAACACATTAATTTCATTGTTTCACAACACAAAAACCAAGAAATCACACACTGTAGAGAGGAAGTTCAAGATTAGATTTCATGTAGTAGTTTCTCACCATACTCATTTTATGGGTTATGTCTCAGCCCTTATAGAAGCCAAGAAATACATTAGATTGCTCATCCGTGGGCTTCCTGTCTCTGCATAAGGACACTCCTCTGGTGGGTGTGTTCACTGAGAAGAGCTCAAGTAGGTGAGGGAATTCTCTGGCTTCCAGCTTCAAGAGGATTTTTAGAAGTAATCCACCCTACATCTCTGTGATATTATAATTAAATTAAGCTTGCTATGACTAAATTAAGACAAACTAAATTACAAGCTTCATACTTAATCACCTTGGTTTTCAACCTTCAGTGCATATTAGAATTGTCTATTGAGTGTTTTAAACATACTGATTCAGATGCTTCTTTACTTTCTGAAATCCTGGAATAAAATTAGACATGTTTCTTAAGAAAACTCTACAGGATATTTTTGTGTCTCTCAAAGTTTGAGAACCTTTAGTCTTAGGTATACAAACTTGATTTTTTTTTTCTGAACAACGTAATGCTGTCAATAATTTCTATATATGCGAGCACCCAACCATGGTTAGTAAAGTGGTTAGTAAAGTGTTTATTAAAACATTCTGTCTGGCATTTAGAAAATTGGATTCAACGTTCCGTGTTTTAATGTAAAGGAACTTTCCTAGAACCATTGAAAATGCCAAAGGGATTGATTTTATCAGAATCATTTCCAGATGTTTCAGAAATAACTTGGATGGTTAAAAATGATAATAAACAGGGTGTCTCAGAACCAAAAGTTAGTTTTATTTTGTTCTTTCAAATCTATTAGTTTCTATGAGTTTTCTGATCAGAAAGATGAAAAAGTATTACATGAGCTGTTGAAAGCTGATGGAGAAGAATTAAGCCATATTGTAAGAAGCTAATAAAGCATTTTTAATCCTATTTAAGACCAATGCTTTCTCTACAAAATTAGACTGGCATAAGTGATTTAGAAACTTCTAAATTTCTATTGTCACCAAAACTGAATGGCTATTAACAAATCCATTTGCATAGTAAATTTATTTCTATTTTGAAAAATAATGTTGATTTATCTTCTATTAAACAAAGATTTTATTCAGTGAAGAAACAAGTGTTTATTATTATTTGAAATTTTAACTTTTTATTTCTGCTTTAAGTACAATTTTCTAAGTGATAAGTAGGCACCAAATTTAAAACCAAGAAGTGTTTAAATCTACATAAAATTAATTTCTACCCTTTTACATCTCAAAGTTCTACATGTTCGGTTTTGACAATTTGTATAAGTATTATAATATTTGTAAAAATCCTCATCATAATAATTATGAACCTGAAGAAAATTTGGCTATACATATTTTAATAATACCAAAATGCAATCATCCACTATCTCACTTGCGTGTGATGTTCAGATATATCCACTATTTTTCTTGTAAGCAAATCAGGAACATCTAAGATGGGAAAAAGGAGGAGTGGCATTTATAGAAAATTGATCATGAAACAGAAAGCAACATATTTGTGAAACAGATGTAAAATGATTTTTAGTTGCCCCTCTTCAGGAAGAGAGTTGTTAAAGAGTAACTTATTGAAGTATTTGAAGTGAACTAATTAGTTGTTTTCCTTTTTATTGTGTGTGCCTCAAATGACAAAAAAAAAAAATACTTCCAGTAATTAAAGGTACACTGTAAAATGTGAGTTCAGTGGTTTTTCAGATTCCTAAATTTCTGTTCTCAGTGGACCTCACCTCTCTATATGTAATTTTAATACTTGATGTGTGAATCAGAACCATGAGTATAATCATCTGGATAATGTAACTTAAATAAGAGCTTTATAATCTTTTTTTTTTCGGTTCTAGAAATGAAAGCCAGAGATTATGCACGCTATGCAAGTGCTCCACCATTATGTATTTGTGAAAACCTAGAGTTAAATGCATCTTCAGAGTTGATTTAAGCTAGTTCATGAATTCATTCATTACACACACACACACACACACACACACACACACACACAAATATAGTGCCCATTATGGATATAATTTTGGAAAAAAATTCTACCTTTATTGAGTTTATAGTCTAACATCACATTGACATTGAAATTGTTTGAGGCTAATCTTCACTGTCATACTTCAGTCCTCCAATTTATTTTTTCCTACTATATTCAGTTGTTTTGAAAATAATAAAATATGTCACTAAGATAAACTCCAGTAGATGTAAATTATTTTAGAAGTAAATAAATAGATACAATTTTTAAAAGATAATGTCAAATTATTCATATGTCAATATTAAAAGGACTGATCTTGACATGACAGGTTACAGCAACCACAATGATAACTACAATAGAAATCTCCCCAAAAGACATAATGAGATCTGCTTACATCCATGAAACGTCTCAATGTGAGTTTTTAATGAAAAATATACCTCCCTATAAAAAACAGATTCCAGGACAGTACTATGAAATCCAATGTCTAAATCTTGGTATGGGCTTCGATATATAGGTATTAATTCGGAAGATAAAAGCAAAATTTACTTTAAAATTTTACTCTAACTTCTCTTTAAATATTCTATTTTCATTTTTAGATATATGGATATAACTAAGTCTAATAAAGTTTTTTTATTCAAAAAACCAAAAAATTACTTACTGATTATATTTTTGTCATCTTCTAATGAATACCATGTTTGAAGTTAGAATAATCTCGCTCATATTCAAGTAATTCAAATAATGCCTCCTATGGTCTTCGCTTCACGTGAGTCTTATTGTTTGTTCAAAGGGGATGAAAAGATTTATGTATAGGACATACAAGATAAATTTGATCTCAGGATTAATGGTATAAGCCTACATAGACAGGCTGTTTGATGAATTATAAACTAGTGAAACACATAATAATTTTGATAAATAATCTTATTAGAGTATTTTCACTTATTGACATATTTCACTATATCATTTGTTAGCATTCTTTAATAAAAGGGTCCTCTTTTTGGTGGGTCCTATAGCTCTGTGGTAGGGTGCTTGACTAGGATGTGTAAGGCACCTGGGTTTAATCCCCAGATCTGCAAAAAAAAAAAAAAAAAGTTTGATTTTCTTTTTAAAACTACACATACTGGGGGTTGGGGATTCAACTCAGTGGTTAGAGTGCTTGCCCAGCAAGCACAAGGTCCTGAGTTCACTTCCATTTGATCATCTGATTATTTCACTGAATAGTAAATTAGTAAAAGTTGTACCTACAGTGACATTAGATGTGAAATGAGGGACTTATACACTGGTCCAATCATAAGAAAGCATTTTAATTGTCATAAATAAGTATACCTATTTTATCATGCTTATTCTTCTGAGAAATATACACACTACCCACAAAAGTGTACATTTTTACTTACTATGTAAGTAAAAATTAAATGAAAAATGTATATCCAATACCAACCCAATTAGGAAATAGAACATTCATCACACTTTACAATCTATTCCGTACTTTTTCCTATACTCTCTTGAATTTTGTGTTATTACTTATCGTAGAAGTATGCATCCCTACACAATGTATAGAAATAAGACCACACCATTTATAACTCAGACAAAAACATATCAAAAACTCTGATATGAAATATTTGATCTCAATTTTTAAATTTGATCAAAAGGCTATAATATATACAATATTTTATAAAACATGAGGTATGAAAAGGTTTTCTAGGGTTTTTTTTTTGTGGTTTTTTTTGTTGTTTAACTTTTGCTGCTTGGATAATTGCTTTTTTTTTCCTGTTTTACTTTACTAAATAGGAGAGGTATATATATCACCTTTTCTTGTTCAGGTCAAAATTAAAGATACCTCAAAGCAAGACTAAGTTTGGGCATGCAGAAAATATATGAACACGAGGAGAGTATATACTAATAAAGGATATACTTGACAAATACTTTTATTGCCTAATCTAAAAATAGGAAGGCAGATGCAGAATTATAGGTCTGAGATATCCAAATACACAAATTCCACATGCAAACACACAGTGGGTAAGATCATCAATTTTGAATTCTACCAAAAAAGTCCATATTCTAATCAACCACATCAGTGACTTAAATTAAAACCTCATTTACAAGCCTGGGAGGGAAAGGAATTGATTTGTTTTCTGCTCTCACGGTGGAAATGTGCAAAAATAGACTCTCAAAGTATATTCAACACCTGCACAATAACCCTTCAAAGGTAGATCTATTTAGCTAAAACTGTTTGCTTGAAGTGCAAATGGTATATAAAACCTACTGCCTAAATGTAAGCATCAACTTTATCATTTTAAATTAAGACTGAAATAAAAGGCCAATAGGGAAATATTTGATCTGAGGCTAGAAATATTGTATATGTTCATGTATTTAAAATATAAATTTACACAAATACAAAAATAAGATACACGTGCTTCAAAGTGGAAAAAATAGCTTCACTGATAACTGCACAACGTAGCAATCATCTTGTTATTACATAATTATTCTTTCAAGAGACTTGCTTCTATTAAAAAGCATTATAAACATTCTCAATTATATTTTCTCAAACTTGAATACATGAAGTTCTAAAAATTTCAGGACATTGATATGATGATTAATTTTGAATGTTAACTTGTTTGGATTGAGAAATGGCAAGGAAATTATGAAAACACACCTCTGTCAGGGAGTTTCCTAACATGATTAGCATTTAGGACAGATGATGAAGGGGTGTTCCTGCCCAGAATGTGGGCAGTTCTTCCTAAATGAGCTACAGGCTGGAATAGAACAAAAAACAACAACAACAACAACAACAACAATGAAAAGAAAACAGTAAATAAGCTATGCAGGCTCTTTTCTTTTCTCTCCATCCACTTCCTGGCTGCCATGAAGTGAGAAGTTTCCTCTTCTACCCGCTTTCTACATGTTTTCATCTTGTCACTGACATAGAAGCAAGGGAACCAGCTGATTGGACTGAAACCTCTGAAACTATGAGCTAAAATGAACATTTCCTCCTTCTAGTTACTATTCTAAAACATTTTGTCACATTAACAGATGAAAAGCTGACTACTGCAATTGATAAAATTATCTGCAAACCTATTGTAAGCAACATACTATCCACAGTAAGATCATTTCATGTCTTCTTTCTTTTACTGCTAAACTGTTTCCTTTTGCTTCCCAAGTGTGTGTTTGTCTTGTTACTTTTTTCATTGCTGAGACAAAAATACCTGACACCCAAAATTAAATGAGGCAAAGTGTATTTAGCTTAGTTTGTAGAGGTTTCTGTCCCTAATCAGCAGAATCTAAGGCAGGGTGTCATGGCAGACAGGCAGAAGATGGTAAGGCAAGCAAGGGGGCATTAGCAGCTTCTTTCTGCCCCTTATATCTTATCCAGGTTACCCACCCTTAGGGTGGATAGATTTCCACTAGTATCACATCCTTGATCCCAGCAGAACCATGCCAAGCCAATCCGTAGACTAATTTAGTAATCACACACTCCAAATCCAGCCACCTCTAAAAGCACCCCACCTATGACTACATGAGGCTTTGTGGGGGGACGTCTAGACACAAACTATAACAGTGTTTTATCTCCATTCCTCCCTAATGCATGTCAAGTTTTCTTTTTCAGGGATATCTTATTTATATTTGTCTTCTCTTCGCCACAATTTATCCATCTAATCTCCCTTTCACCATTTCCCTACTTGTGTAGACAGAATAACTGTGCTACAAATTCTTGAGTGGGACATCTAGAATCAAGTAGAGTAGTCAGTAAATACACAATACAATCATGTCAATATCATTAAAAAGAAGAAATCTTGTCATTTATGATAACATGGATAGAGCTGGAAATCATTAGGTTGAATGAAATAAGCCAGTCTCAAACATACAAGTACCACATAATTGCACTTGTGTAATATAAAAGTTGATCTCATAGAAGTTAAAAGTAGGATGGTGGTTACCAGAAGATGGGGGAAGTAGGGAGGAAGTGAGGTAGGGAAAGATTGATCAATTGGTGCTAAATAATGGTTAAACATACTGGTGCACAATGTATGGTGACTTTAGAGTTTGGTAAGTACAATACAATTCAAAAAGCTAGAACAAAGAATTTAAAGAATTTGGAACTTTTTTCTTTTTTCTTTTCTTTTTTTTTTGTTTTCTTTTTTTTGTTGTTGTTTTTTGGTGCTGCAGGGCCTTGTGCTTGCAAGGCAAGCACTCTAACCACTGAGGTAAATCCCCAGACCTGGAACTTTTTTCAACATAAAGAAATAGTGATAGTTATGGTAAACCCAACTTAAATGCTATACAATGTTTGCATGTATAGAAACATTACATGGTATTCCATTTGTATGTAAATATAGCAAAATAAAATATAAATATGAATTTTATGTGTCTTTATGTCACTTAAAATAATTTAAAATATAAATAAAGGAGAAAAGTATAAAAAATCAGGGCTCTACCTAAGAAAAAAAATTAGTTAAATGCCTATTAGGAATGATAATTTACTCATACAAATATACATGACTATTTTTAAATTAAAATATGAGAAAGAAAACAAAATGTCTGTAGTGTTGACCAAATAGATTTCTCCCATCATGCACAACCTGAATAAGCAAATATCCTTTCTCTAGAGAAATACAAAATATGCAAAATTATACAACAAAAAACATTTCAAGTAAAACATGCAAATAAAACTAGGCTCAAGAAAGTCACTTTTCAGGGCCTGTAGATATAAGGTTCTCTCAATTGACTGCCCTAAAGGTTTAGTTTAAGTAAGCCTTTCAGTGCACATGTCACCTGCATTCTGAATTTCTTTAATTGAGATATCAATCCAGTAAGATTTTCCAGTTCTTCACTTTGGTTTTCAAAAACCGTACTTTCTTCTGAATTACTATTTCCTAATTTAAAAAAAAAATGCTCAAATTCCCATTTTTAAAGAGAACTGAATATTTTATAATATGGTATTTATTAAAGTTTTAAATAGAAGTTCTACTCAATCTTCACTTCATTAAATGGCTTACTCCCACCTTTGAATAGGAAGCAATTCCTTACGGTGGTTAGAGCTAACCCTCAGAGAAGTTGTTAATAACCAGACTAAGAGTAAACTGTTTTTAGTATTTTTGTTTGCCTCTTTTAATAGCTTATAGGTCAACAAATAGCTTCATTCTCTTTTTATCAGCATAATCAGGCCTCCTAGCAATGTGTATTTTCAAAAAGAAATGTTGAAACAGGAAGATACCAAAGCTATACAATTGCTAGTCGGTGCTTCCTGCCCATTGGTACTATTAGCTTAACAGATAACACCGCAGATAAGAGCTGCAATCAACTTCAGCAGGTTCCCAGAGGCAAGCTCTTGGTTTTTGCTGATTAGCCTCATTCATTTATGTCTTCTTAATTGTTCATGTGCTAAAGTTCTTAAATGAAAAATAATATTGCTTTCCTGCGGGTAGGGCACTTGAGATTTGAAAAATAGACATTTCATCTTCTGCCTTGAAGGCATAAGTGAGTTAATCTGATGGCACCCAGAAAGCTCATCAGTAGATGTGTGCCGATAGTCCTGTCCCAAGAAGGGAACACAGGTTGTTAAATCAAGTCAGAAAAGAAATTACTTCCAGTTTTCCCTTTCAGGCTAATTTTCAGGAAAATTAGACCCAGTTTTGTAGTATTTGATTATGCTCATACAGGTCATAAAATTTTCATGTAGAAAAGAAGAGTTATTAGGGTTTCACTACAGATTGGGTGAGAGGGAGAGAAAGGGAAATGAATCTTCAAAATTTCTTGAAAAATGTTGACAAGAAAAAAAAATATTATCTGTAGTTCTAATCACTTTGCAGTTTCTACAGTGGAGAAAATAAGATCCATTCATTTCTAGTGTTATCGAGTGCCCACAGTGTTCCAGGCCTTTGCTAGGCAGTGAGGCAACAGGGATCCCTGGTTTCAAGAGTTACATTATCTAGTGGAGTGGAAATCGTGATAACCCGTCAGCTGCCAGAAACTGGTGAGAGAGCAGTCAGTCCTTTAGTAGCAGGCAGAAAAGTCAGTGCTCCGGATGTGCAGCTGGACTTCCAGTTTGAAGCTGTGGGCTGGGTTTTATCACAGGAATGAGCAAGTAGAAGCAGCCACATACCCACAGTAGTGGTGCTTTCTTTAATTCGTAGCTCCTGGAAACTAGTGAACGCCCACTCTGCCATTCGCCAGAAAAGGGAAAGTTAGAAACCAGACCTCAGACAGTAGCTAGATAGCATGCTAGCTTTGCATTCCATCTCTTTCCACGGAGACCCTGAGCACCTGGGTATTTCACTGCAGCAAACTGGGAGTAGGGGAGGAGCCATGAGAAGAATGCACAATTTTCAGCATTCATTCTTAATGTACCATAGCTTGTGGGTGGGAACTGGGTACAGTGGTGAGGATCTGAGTTCCTCAGATGTGAAAACCGCTGCCAGAGAAGAACCAGAAACCTTTCACAGAGAACAAAAGCATATCCAATTTCGAGATACAATAAATAATTACAGTTCTTATGTAAAGTGCTTACACACTGTTAGGAACGCTTTTACTAGTCTGTGTCCCTCTTACTATCAGGAGGAAAGAAACTGAAGAAAATTTAAAAAGTAGTTTTTGACTTACAGGCTGCATAGGACAGGTAGAAAATGGCGCAGGATGAGGATCATGGGAGAAGCTAGAATCTGGACCTGGGAGAGAGAAACCAGTACTGCTCTCAAATAGAATCAGCAACAAACACCCTAAGCTTGTGTATGAGTGGGTGGGGTAGCGAAATTAAACAAGAACAGAAATAAGGTTAGACTAGTTCAGAAAGCACACAAAAAGAACACAGGTAGATTGTTGAAAAGTAATGAAAATGGAAAGAAAGACACATAGAAGCCATAAAAATCTGAGAGGACGGAATTCCAATGTGGACATATACTACATAAGGTCATATGATAATCTATTTATGTGTGCTTTTTTTTTTTTAATGGTCCAGGGAATCAAACTGAAGGCTTTGCACTGAGCTACATCATCAGCTCTTTTTAGAGACAGGGTTTTCCTAAATTGCAAAAAGGCCCAAGAAAGGCTGGAATTTGTGATCCTTCTGCTCAGCCTCGCGCAGTGCAGGGGTTACTGATGTGTACCATCATATCCGATCAAATGTATGCAATTTTATGTATCCATTAAAATAAATTTTAAAATACAAACCACTAAGGGAAGGATGAGAGAGAACAGATATGGATGAACAGCCTTTAAAAACTCTGTCCTGTGTTTCATAGAGTCTGACTAGCCTAACATTTTCAATGTATAATTTCTGCATGTTGTTGCTCTGCAGCTAAATGGTGGATACTTTCAAATGCCTATTAAAAACAGTGAACAGCCACTGAGCTCATTAATATTCACTAGCATTCATGAAAATATAAGATGAAAATACTACCTAAATATTTGTGAAAAAATGACTAAAAGCTTTCATTAAATAAATCAATACTTTCTTGTTGTTTTGCTTTTTGAGATGATGCCTTGCTCTGTCCCAGAGCTAATCTCAAACACCTGGGCTGAAGTGAGCCCCTTGCCTCAGACTCTTCAGCAGTTGAGATTTAAAAAAAATATTTACTGCATAGGGTGGTAAATCCTCACAGAAAGAAAAAGTAGAGGGGAAAAAAATTGTGTTACAATAGAGTTTTCTGAGTCAAAATATTATTTTTAATTTGAATTTAAAATTTTTTTATTTTATTTCTACTCTTTTGGTGTACATAATGATACATTCATTGTAGGGATAGTAGGTACAGGGACAAATCCCCTAAGACATTACTTACTGATCATAGTACCACTACTTTTCATCTATCTCTTCGGAGAGGCTTTTTCTAGATTATTTTTTGTTTTTGTGAAAAAAAATCTGTCCTGTATTAAACCTATATTAAAAATAGTATTAATTTTTTAAAACAAAAATTTTAACTTGCAATGTATTTTTTTGACAAATACTATAAAAGTTGTAGAGCTAAAAAAAGGAACAGGCAGAGATTTGCTTAGAATAAAACGACGGTCATCAGGTAAAGTGTTATCTGGTTGTGTAATATCATTTTGAAAGCCAGGCATTTAAATTCTCTTAAAAATCCAACTTTTGCATGGAATTAAATTAAAGATATCCTGTTTAGTGTAGCTGAGCTAAGTAGAAGCATTAGTTTTCCTGAGCTACTTATCTCAAAAAAATGAAGGACAGGAGAAAGGGAAAGAAAGAAATGGAAGATGGGAGGGAAGGAAGAAAAGGAGGGAAGGAAGGAGAGAAGGAAAGAAGGGAGGGGGACAATAAATGTTTAGGTAGCCATTGTAAAAGTCCATAATGTTATGACAGAAAAACGTATTCTGAAGCAATATAATTGTACATGAACTTTTAGAATCTGTAGTCAATCTATAAGATTTATGTGAACAAAATATAAGAAGCAAGATGAATGATAATCATGTACTACAAGCCTGTGAATAATGTTACCCTGAAAGGTAGACAAAACAATTCTATGTGAAGCAAAACATTGACTGCAACAATGACTAAATTGAAATCTGAGTATGTTAAACATTAAAACATTTGAGAAATACAAATGGGCACTATTGTTTTTAATCATTTTTAGAAATATATATAAATTGTTGGTAATGTCTAACCTAAAGTGAGATATTCATTATAACAGTCAAACATCATAAAGTAAATTTCAGATGTTACGTATTCTACATAAATTACTCAGGAGCAACAACAGCAAGTGGGCTCATAAACTTGTAGCAAGCAGAGAAATATTTCTTAGGGAAAAATTCTGTGCTTAAGACATTCTCCACTGAATGTCTCAAGTAAAGGCATTTGTAGCACACTGCTCCATTACCTAAGCATCATAAAGAATGCAGCTATCTAATTTAATTTAGCTGTGAACAGATTTCTTAGCAGTGCAATTTGTATTTTGAGAACATCTCTTAAAAATCATAGCTTGCTATGTATGGCAGTTCAATGAAGAATAATCTGTAAACAAAATCTCCATCTATCAACAAAGGCCATTAAAGACCATAAAATAACCCATCCTTGACTGATGAATGCTGCTACTGAAAGGAATTTCAAGCCATTAACATCCAGAAAATATACTGCTGCTGTGGATGCATTTATTATATAAATCACATAGTTATATGTGTTGGTATAAAGCAATGCTTTTTTAACCACCTTCCCACCCACATTAATTTAATGTTTTTATAAGAAAGACACTTTAGCGAACACTGATTATCAACAAAAAGTAAGTAACTCCATTTGCTCCCTAGAGAAAATGTGTATAAACACAGAATTATTTACAATATATTTGATGGCTAAATACTGGCTTAACATTTTTATGTATAGTCCACTTATTCTCATGAAATACTTTATCTAAATATTATAAAAATAAAAATTATTTCATTTGTGTATCCTAGTTGTTCTATGAATAATACTAAGGGTGTTTCATGGGCAAAGTAGCCACTGGAAAATGTTGGTTCTTACTTTTATGTTTATCCTGTTCTACCAGTTTTGTCATTGACTCCTTCTAAGGCATATGAATATAGCTCAGTCAGGTCACAGCCTTACAGGATGAAGAGGTTCTCTCTACCCTGGCACATCCTGATTCTTTCCAGTAATCTCTTCAAAAATGCTACACATTAACTCTTAGGCACTAAAACTACTGGCTTGTATTTGTTCTACGGTTTTAACTCTTGAACTCAGGTTTCATATATTTCACATTTCAAAAACACATTCTTATGTTGAATGTTTAATACAAGACACTCTGTAAACATTTTACCCACATCATCCCATTGGATATGTATAAATGCAATGAGACAGCTTTTTTTTTCAATGAGTTTTACAGTAGAAGTTTTACAATAGAAAAATACAGGTTCAAGATACTAACTATGTTTTCCAAGGTCACATAGATAGTATGTTGCAGAGTAGGATTCAAACCCCGTTCAATTCAAAATTTATAGTTAATTTAGATTTATCCTACCCTCGTTTTTGAGTCTCTTTAGCCAAGAACACTGCCAGATTTCCTGCTCCTCTCTATTAAATATTCAGCCCTAACTTAATCTTTGCATTATTTTGTCCTCTGTATATAGTTCTCTTTTGCTGTACTACAGTATATGTTTTGAGCTTCTAAAATAATGAAAATAATAGAAGAATGAGAGGTGATCAGTCTCAAAATTCAGGAAGGCTTTCTGAATATTTTAAGAGAATTCATTTTTAGATCATTTTCCACATATGAATGCAATGAGTGTTCAAGAAGTGAAAAAGGAATGTCCTAGGACAATGGGGCTGCTAGTGGTAACTGAGAAATATATGTAACAAAATGCTTTGTTGTTGTTGTTGTTGTTTTTGCTTTGTTTCATTTTGTTTCTGTTTGTGTTACTGCCATTTGGCTTTTAGCTAGCAGCATCCTTCCAGGATGGAACAATATAGGTTCACGACCAAATAGATCTTTGTAAATATCAAAATTACACTGAAATGAGACATAAGATATTTGTTGTTTTCAACATTAAAACCTATTTGAATATATTCTATGAGTTCCAAGAGGTTTTCTCATTGTAATTAAACAGATTTTGTGACAAAGTCCATCTGGCATTTTTTAATATTTTCCTTTTAAAAATTAATTTTAAAGCATGAGCATGAAGGGACAAACACATGATAAGACAAAAATATGACATGGTAGTAAATAATACAATAATAAATAGTAAATGGTAGCTCTTTGTCACATAAAACTGCAGGAAATTTTGTCTGATTCATCACTCTGTTTGCATCACCTAGACTAATGCTGGTCATACATAGGAATTTAAAAAATTCATGAGGTAAATAAGTATTCTTTAATTAAAATAATTGTTCTATGAAAAATTATGAAATTTCTTTTTATGTTAAGACTGTAATTATGATTAGCTGTTAACAAATTCATACAAGATAACATGTATTTACTTTCTCCTATTTATTCCCATGAAACTGGCAATAAATTCATCAATAAAATCAAATGTATTTAAATCATTTTTTAGTTTCCTACAGATCTCTCAGTTGCATAAAATATTAGTAGATAAAATGTGCATTTTCATCTAATTACACTTTGAATGTGTAAGAGGCATAGTATAATTATACATTTTAAATTAAGAAACTCACAATATTTAGAAACACCAAATACAGAAGTTTAGAAAAAATATAGGTTATAATGCTTCTTTCAGGGAAATATGACATTTTTATGTCTCTAAAGCATAGTTTAAGAAAACAGGAGCTTTTCTCAACTCCTAATGATAAGGTTAAATATTGTATACGGGGAATAAGTAAGAGAAAAGAAAGACTATTGTTGAAGGAGTAAGTATGGTGGGATAATTCAATAACTCACAGCAAATAAAATTTACTTTGTGCTATAAGTAACAGGGAAGCATATTCTACCACAATTACTATATGAAATATAAAGGGTTAGCCTCTCTCTGTCATATGTGTGCACACACGCACACACGGCAACTGAGGCTAGACGATATGAGAGAAATATAGGATAAAGTCTCTGAAAAATGTGGTCTAGAGTCTGTGTATAATGCTTTCTTGAACAATCTGAGAAAGCACCTTGAATTTCATAATTTATTTTTTAAGCAGAATAATAAGGATTAACTGGGATTTAAATGGGAGCTGCTAAGCAGGATTTTTATCCCAAACATGCACCCTAGAACACAAAAGTGGCACAGAACTTGATTATTGTGAACTGTCCTGCTGAAAACAGTCCATAATCCAGATTTCCCCGATGAGTTTGTGAGACCCTCAACTTTGGGTGCATTTCTGTCAGTATAGTACAGATTAGTCCTGCTACAGGGAGTAAGAGAGTGAAGATAAGGAACTCCAAACTGCTTCCAAATTTCAGGTTATAAAACAATTTACTGCTAAGAGTTGTCGGTGTATGTATCCACTTACTGATACGTAAAGACAATGTGGGTCTTTACACTAGCACTATTTAGCAACATACACATATGCATAAACATGTATGTAAATATGCACATTTATCCACATTCACTAGATTATATGTATGAATTATGATATACTGATAGATGAGGCCTTGAATTTCTGAAATGTGGCAATGAAAACAGACCATCACCTGCTCAGCAGGTCTGGAAGGTAAGAAGACACTTTGTTTTTTTCATTGGTTGGATCTTGATTTCCTGCCAGTTCCACATCTGTAATGTTCTGCTTTGTCTAAGAATTTTAAAAATCGATAATAGATGTGGTATCTGCTGCAAATGTTTAAAGCTTTATTCATTTTTAAAAGATGATTTTTAAAGCAATATTGCTCTTTAATTTTAGTGACTTTAAAATTAAGGCTTTTAAACCTTAAGAACTTTATCCTTTAGAGATTTTAAGCAAATTAAACTTGAAGTATTTTCATAATCAAAATAACCACAAAACTATGATTTTACATTAAAACTCTACCTACACTATTTTACCTAAATAATACAGGTTTATTTATTTTGGGGGGAGGGGAGTGGTGGGGATCAAACTCAGGCCTGGTACTTGCTAGGCAAGTACTCTACCACTGAGCTAAATCCCTAACCCTAATAGTAAAGGTTTAAACATAATAAAAAAACTATTCTATCACTATTCTATCACTGTCTTGTCATTCTTTAACCTTCTTGTACTTTCCTGTCTCCCCCATGCTGTTTACAAAAACAGCCACCAGGAGGCAAAGTCCCTTGGCTAAATGTTGGGTACAGAGCTATGTTTCGGTTTAGATAAAAAATGACCCCCAAACTCTCATGCACTCAGAGGCTGAACTCTGTTTAAAGCAGTTGGACTCTATTCAGAAATGGTTGCCATACATCACCACAGACTCTGCATTATCAAATTATCTCATGTCTCTGAAGAGAAAAATTTAAATTTTTTTATATGCAAAGACTTGACTAGTCGGTTCAATTAAAAAATGAATAGGAAAAAAAAACAAAAACAAAACAAACACAAAACTGTACCTGTGAGTGGAAATGGCTTTCAGTTTTCCAGTGTTTGATGCTAAATTAAAGAATTTTAATACACAGAGGAAATGCAAAGAACTCTGCGTCAACTACAGGAAGTTTGAAAATGCACAACAAGTACTGAAGTAACTCTAAAGTAATATTAGGTCAGAATCAAGGAAGATATTCCTGGATAGAAAATCCTTGAAATCTGTGTAAAATTACAGAAATGCTTCCTTGGAGGCCCTAAAGTTTGATCTATTTGGAATTCTTTGAGTGAATATTTTATAAGTGTGTCCTGTTTTTCAGATTTTGAATTATGAATTATGGATTTCAGGTACCAGAATTACTTGGTGATCTCAGTTACATTTCCTGGTTTATAGAATCATTATTTTTACTGTGTACAGAGATCTGATTTTTTAGAGCAGTAAGTCAAAAAAACACAGTGTATTTAAAGCTGTTTTTTTTTTTTTTTTTTTTTTTTTTTTTTTTTTTTTTTTTTTTTTTTTTTTTTTTTTTTTTTTGGTGCTGGGTATCAAACTCAGGGCCTTGTGCTTGCTAGGCAAGCACTCTAACCACTGCACTAAATCCCCAGCCCCTAATACACTGTATTTTAATAGACCCTATTACAGTAAAAGATACCATTGCCATTAATCATGCTCAATACACTCCCTTCAAACACACTTATGCCATCCTTCTTGTAACTTTCTGAAGCAGTTCTCGATGTCTTCTTTTGCGTCTTTAGAGATGTCAACAAATGGTGTGAATGTGGCTGCAGAGTGCCCTTCAATGGACAGACAGGCTCATAAAACTTTTATGGTGCGTCCTCATCCACCTTATGCGCAGGATCTAGCACCGTAGGATATCTGACTTATTCCCAAAGTCAAAATGACTGCAAAAGTCAACGTTTAAGTCAATTCAGGACATCATGGCAGCTGTAACAGCGCAACTAAAGACACTCACGGAAAAGGCTTTCCAGCACTGCTTTAGGAAGTGGCAAGAATTATGGAAGAAATGTGTTTGAACCAGGGTGGGATGTCTTGAGGGGAATTGATGACAATACATATTTGCTTATAATAATTTTAAAAAATGTAAACATTCACTATTTTTGTGATCGCATCTGGTATATTTGCTAAATACATGAGTATCTGAGGGTGAGATCTGTTTGTCAAAGTGACGACGTAAGCATCTGTGTAGGACAATGTGCGTATACTTCATTCCTCCCTATCTTTGTATTTGACTGTAACAAAAGCCCTGTCAAATTCAGCCTTATCCTCATTTGATTAATTTTTATGTACAGATATCATGGCTGGTGATTCTAATGCTGGGTTACACATCATGAGGTACAACCAGGGAAACATTTCAGGTAAACTAATTCTTGATAGTGATAAATGATTATAAAGCGATATTTCATCAAAAAGATTGATGATAAGAAAATGCAAGTAGCTTGCTTAGCATAATGTCTGAAACAGTAAGAACTTAACAAATGTGAGTTACTAGGATTATTATGATTATTTACTATTGGCTATGTCTGTATATAAACAGATACATACATTCTAATAGCAATTTGTATTATCTATATAGAATGTGTGAGTGTACCCTGGTAGAGACAGGTGAAATAATGTGTTGCTACATGTTACCTATTTCTACTAATACTAAAATAGATGATTATGCTGAATACCATTACTCATTACATGAGTATGTGTCTTAACAAAATTTAAAAGCAGAATGTAATGTCAAAATCATCTCATAAAACAATTACATACAAAGACACACAGTGGAACAATTCACTTTCAAATTCTCCCTACTCATTCTGAGTAGCTGTCTGTCATATCTCTTTTCCCCCTTTCCTATCTTCAAATATTATTAAAAAAAAAAAGAAAAAAGAAAAGAAACTAAAAAAACACACACATAGTGATGGCTATATATGAAGACATCAGCAGCCTGTTTTATAAACAAGATCTGTAGGTAAAACATTATGCCAGGAAGATATCAAAGTATGTTTTTCTTAACTGTAGATGTTTTTATTAAAGGTAAATAATTAATATGAATTTTAAAATGTTTTGTCTATGCTATTATTAATACTACTTTTAATATAATGTTCCTTTTTTCATAGGAAAAAAAAAAGCCAACCACTGATCTTCCATATTGATAGTGAAGACCGTGGAAATATTTCACATTTCCTCCCACAGTTTTCATCCAACATAAAAAAAATGTTAAAATTATGACAACTACAAGTGAAGGGCCCTCTTGAAGACACTGGTGAGAATAGTAAAATAAGCCCTAACTCCTGGAATCTGTACTTTAAAGTGTTCAAAGACAATAAGCCATCAATTCTTTTGCATGGCAAACTGTGATAACATCTGTTCACATGGGTGAAAGTTTTTTAAGTAATTTAAAGGAAGGAGGGTTAATAATTCATTTTATTTGGAGAAGAAATGATGAGAATATCAGAGATGGCATCAAGATGAGTTTTGAAAGTTGAGGGAAAATTTTAGGAAAATTATTACATGTAGTGAAACCGATGGAAAACAGAGTTTTTCTTTCCTGTGTACTATTTTAGCAAATTGCTCACGTTTTAAATGAATTCTGTACTAAGAGTGAGGGCAAGGATGGCAGGTGGAGGGAACTAGGGCCCCTTTATAAACATGTGGATTAGGTAGAGAAGATATGCTTACTATGCAATTGTTACTTGAAGATAAATTCCTACTTGCCACCATTGTAATTTACTTGACTTCTAACTGGACTATCATCTTTATTTTTTGATAGCACATTGAAAGCCTCTCTTACCTAAAAATTCTGGAAGCATCAAAGCATGCAACAAATTCCTTGTCCTAAAACTGTGGCTGCACTTTCAAGAGTAGGTTCTCTGACTGTTGGCTAGCATAAGGTTTGACAAAGTATGACCCACAGACCAAATCCAGCCTAGTGTCTGATTTTTGTACAACTAATAGAATAAGAATCATTTTATACTTTGAAATAGTAGAAAAAAATCAAAGGATATTTAGTATTTCTTGATATGTGAAAATTATATAGAATTTAAATTTCAGTTTCCATAATCTTGCCTATTCCTGTATACGGTTGATGGTTTGTCATACATGTTAGAACACTAAAAATAGTATTTGGAACAAAGACACGTGGTCCACAAAGCCCAAAATATTTACTATCTGGTATTAGCAGAAAATGCTTGCTGACCTTTGCTCTAGAGCATTATTGTGCACATAATGTATTTTCAGATACAGTGAGGCAAATCATAATGTGAATCTGATATAATTATATAGTAATGGAAAGTTACCTAGGCAAAGTTTGGTGAAATATCCATCTTAGTACTCACAACAACACATCACATAGGAAAATTCCCATACAATGTATTTAACCTATTAAAAGGGAACTAAAAATCTGATATTTCAAGTCTTACAAATAACCTGAGCCAAAATGAAGCATTTGGCATGAAAACAAATTATATAGGTTGGTCTCTAAAGCCAGTTCCGTCTTCTCCTCCCTGAAGGTCAGAAATCCCGAATGTGCTGCTTCACCGTCACACAAAAGCTGCTTCAGCTCATCTCCCCCGAATGTCATCGTTGCCCACGTTGTGAAAGTAGAAACCATATTTTAGAAAAAATACCAATGTGAAAGTGAGGCAGAAATCATACTTACATAATTTAAAAATCATAATAGAATTTATTATAAAATTTTGCTGTCAATATTATTTCAACACGGTCTGTAGGATTGTCTATATTTTGCAATAGAATTCTCTGTGTGGTAGAAATAAGAGTGTGTACTAATGTCTTTCACATTTTAAAATACAGATGTTGTTCCTGTGATCTATTATTCCTCTTTACTGAAAGCCAGTGCATAAAAACTGTTATATGCTCTGAAGACATGGAAAAAAGATAGAGTACTAATTTTATTAAATAAGAAAGGATGAAATATCCAGTATACTAATAGTCAGTGGAAAAAAAACATATTCTTTCTTTGTGGGACAACAAATAGTAGGCTTAAATATAATCTGTTCCTTAAGGTTTATTACGTATATTGAAAAAATTATTTTTTCTTTAAAGTTATGTACTTACAGGGCTGTGGATTTAGCTCAGTGGTTAGAGTGCTTGCCTTGCAAGCACAAGGTCCTGAGTTCCATCCCCAGCGCTCAAAAAAAAAAAAAAAAAGTTTGGCACTTACAGTTCATTTCAAGAAAATGCTATGGGCATAAATCAGATTCACTCATAAAACCTAAATTTGGTTGTAATTATTTGCTTGTCAAAAGCAACATGAATCTAAAATGGACTAATGTTAGGATTCTTTTATTTCAAGTTAATGAATATTGATTGATTCCAAACTCTGCTAGTAGCAATAATGAGTATTATTAATAAAATATAATCCCTAATTCATATTAAATGGTTTAATGTTTTAACTATACTGGTCTATATATACATCTCTAAGGTTATTTTATAAGCTAATTTTGTGCAGTTCCACAAATATGCATAATTATCTGTTAATCAAAAATTTTTTAAAATTTTTATTTTAGTGGTACATTTTAGATACACATAATGATAACATTAATCATAGGGAATTTGTACTTGTACATAGTATACTTGCTTCTTTTTTCCCCATTACACAAATAGTAATAGGACTTTACAAAATATGAGGATCATGTAACACTCATTTGTTGATGTCTCTAACCTTCCTAAAATGAACATTTTAAGTAGATGACCCAAGATACACTATCAGACAATAGAAAGCATTTAATACATTCCCTTCTCTCAGCTTCTAAATACTTAAAATATTCACATCTCTCAGCTTCTTTTAATTAAAAAGAATCTTATTTTTTCTTTTAAAAAGTGTTCTCCTTCAGCATTAGTTTTACTTTCAAACTCCATGTCTTCCTCCTCTAAATCCCAATCTTGTCTACTCACACTCATCTTTCCACAGTTGGAATCATTGGTGATTAAACAAAGACTTACATAAAAATCTTAATGAATGCTAAAATGTGGAGTAAAATGACGAGTACCAATGTTCTGCAGGAAATGGATGAAAATAAGACATTTGACATGGCAATGACCAAAAAGAGAAAAAAGAAAGAGGGGTTGGTTGGTAGTGTCAAATGTTTTAAGGAAAGGAAAAAAATACTGTCTTTAATTTTGTTCATATTATTTTTCTGTTTAAAACTGCCGATGGTTTATCCAATGACTGTAGAAAATACTATAATTTGAAGTCAGGTTGTAGGACATTAATTACAGTGATTGCAAAGAGGGAATAGTGGTTAAGTGAAACAAGTCAGATTCAGATAAAGTATCATGGCACTTCCCATATACAGAATATAGAAAAAAGATGTCATGAAATAAGAGGAGGAAGGGAATTAGGAGAGTGCAGAGAGGGAAGTAGGAAATGGTAATTAGAGAGTGGGTATGTTATACGCATGTATAAATATTCAACAATGCAACCCATTAGCCTATATGTTAACACACACAATTTTTTAAAATGCCTTGTATAAAACAAAAAGACGAGTACACAACTGCCCATTGGTAGTCTGAGAACAGTATTTTTCTAGCTGGCAGTCAGACTATGACTTATAAAATTTTAGTTAATGTTTGTGTAATTTATATTTGATAAAATATTAACATTCTTCACAGAGGTATATTAAAAGTGAAGAAAGGAAGAAATGCAACAGTCCTGCATTAAAAAGAAGTTATGATGTGTTTTGAGAATGAGAGGAGCATTAATATGTGTATTGTTCTTCCATTTGAGGAAGAATATAAAACAAGGATTTGCGCATGCTCCAAAACTAGATCAAAGTAAAATAGTCACCAGTCTGTTAATCACTTAACTGAAATCCCCACCAAGTTCATGAATTTGTCATAGACTCTAAAGTCAGATTTGGATTCTGCTTCAAGAGGATTTTGGCAGTAAGTTACACAGAAATATAAGATAATACAGTTTTGGTGGGGGATGGATGCTGAACACAGACAGCCACGAGATAACCAATCTGTATTCTGACTAATGGGAATACAAGGGAAAACTAGGGAATAAAAAGTTTATGGTAGTCTACACAAATGAAATAATAACTCAGTGGAAATCTTCAGTTATCAGGTGATAGCCTGAATCTTGAGTACACATTGCATTTGGTGGAACATCACAATGGAGTGGAGACTGCAAAATCTTCAAAAATATGACATAAGAATCTGTGAAAGGAATTAGGTTATGTTTTTTAACAGAGTGACTTGAAGGAAATTTGTATAAACCTGAATGTCAGAGAACTAAATAGGAAGCAAGTGCGGCATCTGCTGAGGATGTGTTTGAGAATTCCTTCAGTTTTCAAGTATGTGCCCTCTTTTGAGAATAGAAGGGATATTTACTGTATACAGAAGTTAAACTCTTTTCCCTTATACGTTTAGAAAGAAATTTGCATGTCCTGAAAGTTGCAGCATTTATTTTGTGAAAAATAAGAAACAATGGTATCAAAGAGTAAACCAAGAATGTCAGTGGTTTACCGCATTATTTCTCAGGTCAGCCACAAAAGGAAAATAGTCGCCTGTCTGGACCATGTCTGAGTTCAAGGAGGAGACTGGAGGGAACTCTAAGCAACTTACAGTCAAGAACACCTTGATCGGGGAGGAAGAACTGTTTTCGTGAGTACCGATGCAAAAAACAAAATACAGAAACAAAGCAGGATTGGTTCTCCCTCCCTATGCAAACACTGTCCTAATGAAGGAAACTGGAATCTCTGTGATCTCCAAGGTTTCGGAAAATAAGAGGAATCTATACATCAATTTTGCCCCTTTCTCAATGCTAATGAATACATTCCCTGTGGAGAGCTGTCTTCACAAAAATAAACTGAATTTAAATCATGAAAAGTTTAGTTACATATTGGAGATGTATGAAAGACAGTGTCTATTACAGAGATTTGAGTCCATTATGTGAAGTAAAGTAGACACAGAAAGTTAAGTATAGCACGGTTTCTCTTATGTGCGAAACACAAAGTATAAACACAGCAAAATAATAGAAAAATAGGAAACAAGGAGACATGGGACATGGGAAGGGGATGTGGGGATTGACAGAGACTGGAATGAGGGGCAGTGCAAGGGGAAAAGATCTCAAGATGTGATATGTTTATCTGCAAATTCTCTAGATTAATATATTATGCATCGCAAATGTGCATTACATTGTTTTTCTTCTTTTTTTTTTTTTTTTTGTAAAGACTGTAGTTTTGTGGAAGGGAGGGAGAAATGGAGTGAGCAACTAATGGGAGCAAGCTTTCTTTTTGGCGTCATGAAAATATTCCAGTATTAGTTGGTGATCATGGTCACACATCTCTGAAGCGGTGAATGTTATGGTGGATTATATCTCAATAAAGTATTAAATGCTTAAAAAATAAAAGCTGAATATCATACAACCAGACCTTTCCACGACAATACACATTTCTTGTTATTACAAGATGCCCACACACCATCTATGCATGTGCTTCCCATTCTGGGGGTCATTCTTCAACTGCACCTATCTGTTCCTGTTTACGGTTGTCTTTGTCTACAACCAGAGGAGTAAGTTTCACTCTCGTATACATATCCAGAAATAACAATTCTTTTCAAGAACAAAACTATACTGAAATTTGAGAAATGGAGCACCTTATAATAGACATTATGAGGTATTGACTTTATGTTCCTCATGAGGAATATTATGTTTTTGGTCTGTCAATATAGCAAATAAAATTTTTAGAATTGACTAAAATCTCAAATATTTCTTCAATATTGATATGAATAGTTGTTATATTGATATAGATAGTAGTTATAATTGTTATATCAATGAATAACAGGTATTCTAATTCTTAAAGGTCATATCAGTTCATGCACTTACTGGCTTTTATCAAAAATGTACATTTTAATTTGGAAAACAGAATGACTTATTGTTGATATAAGAGGTGATTGTGCTCTTATTGTGTGACTCGGAGACTTCATGAATTTTTTTATGAGAGTCAAGGAGAAGAGACTATAAACAATAAGAGCCATATAAGAAAATTTACATATTTTCCTTAACTTTAGTAAGTATAAGAGTTAAATCTAAAGATTCCAGTTACTATATGTTATCTTGCAACTGCTTCTGCTATGGATGTAACAAACAGTTATTCTTCCTTACAAGTATAAAACTGCAATTCATTCTTATCTGTACTCCTACAATGCTATTGAATACCCAGTGTCTCTGCTTTGGATAACAACTGAAAATAAAAAATTAAAGTGAATTCCTAAGTATCTGTGGCCTAATAAGTCTGATAGCCCTGTGGCTTAGATATCTAATTTATAGAGCAGAGATTTCCAGCCTCATCATTGAATTCTTCCAACTAGATTTCGGCATAGTTCTGACTTATGATTATCTTTCCTTCCTTTAAAACAATTATACACATAAGTATATATAAACAGTATGTTGTATAGTTTTGTTTTTGAGATGTATTAAAGTGATCTCAAATTGCAAGTAAACAAATCATCCTGGGACTTGCATCCCTGACTTGTAATCAAGGCAAAGCTACGATGAAAACAAATATTTAAGAAATGTATACAATAATATGCTTACTTTACCTGAGCTTTGCTTTAACAACTCCTGTATTAAGACATAACTCTAGGCCAAATGCAGTGAGAGATTTTGTTTAATGGCTCTTAGTTGATCATTTTTATGTGTGTATATAATCTATGACAGACATACACACACACACACACACACACACACACACACACGCACCCCTCTTCATGTACTTGGCAATGTTCTCATTCTTTTACCATTACATCTGGTATTCTATTGGAGATTTGTTTCATAAAATGGTAAAATTCATAATGATATAATTACTATTAATTGTCCCTCACATATATAATATAGTAAGCTTTTTATGGGTGACTCACAGTATTTAATAAAAGTTTTATAAGGTAAAGAAGGGTCTGCTGTGGTAAGAATTAAGTAACGGACTTTCGACCATAAAAATTATACTTTTTTTCATTCTTATGGTCCAAATGATTCTGCTATCATAGTAGATCAAAAAAGCCAGTCGACAGACTCATTCTTTTTTTGTTTGTTTTTTTGTTTTTTTGATAGAATCATTCTTGTAAAAAATGAATGCAGTGGTGCTAAGCAGCAGAAATGTGGTGAATCAAACACAAAGTTTTAATTTAGAGATGAATTCTTTTTTTTTTTTTGTGGTGCCGGGGATCGAACTCAGGCCCTTGTGCTTACAAGGCAAGCACTCTAATCACTGAGCTAAATTCCCAGCCCCTAGAGATGAATTCTTAAATTCACATTTAGTCATAAATATCATGGTTGTGCATTGCTTAAAACAAGATGAAAACAAACACAATCTCGACAAACATATCCTGTCACGTGCTCAGAATGAGAATCAAAAATACTGGTGCTAGGACTAAACCTGCCCCCTTCAAAACAACATTATGAGAGAATCATTAACAAGGTTACTGAAACAAGGTACCTAAAGTTTGTTAAAACATGAGGCTGTTATGAAGTTATTAATTCAGAAATTATAAGAATCAAATACTGGTATGTCGCATTTCCTCTTGATATGAAATTTATAAATGGCAGGAGTCACATTAACAAATATGAATTTATATAGACACATTTTCTGGAACATGCATGTGTGAACCATGCAGTGGGCTTTAAGATTTTACTTAGGTGGTCTCTGAAATATACAACAGAGAAAGATGGGAGGAACAGTACTGACAGAACACAGTAAGTGTATCAAGTCACAGCCATGAATTACTATTCATTTTTCTAGAACTACTGACTGACATGGTAGGAAGGAATGAAGAGTCTCAAGTTTATAAAATGTAATAGTTACTGTCTATACATTTTTATAACTTGTAAATTAGAAGCTTAAGTTTTGATAAGATATAGCAATAATATTTTCGAATCCTAGGAAAGAGGAGGAAATTTTTGGTTGTGTTGCCTGTAATGATGCTACAGGCAAACACAGTTATGTTAAGACAAGCTCACTTTGAAGACTGAAAACTACAATAAATTGTGATAATTTTAAATATATAAAAGTCTTTCAAAGCTTCGTAATATCCCATATGGCATTTTCTTTGCTTGAGCTGTTTGTACCTTCTATCACCATATTTGTTTCCCAGACTGCCCTATTTCAAAACACAATTTAGAATCATTCTTAGAAACACAAATTCAATGAGGCTAACTTGAAAAGGATTTAGTTACCTATTAAAGCTTCCATAATATTCTATGAAAGCCATTTTGACAGATATATGATTTTTCTTGTCTTCATTCTTAAATCCACTGTAATATATTCAAAAGAATATTAGTTTTCTAGCATTACTGTAACAATACAGACTACATGACTTAAAATAATTAAAAAAAACTTAAAATTTGGTAAGAGAAATCTCGCTGTTCTAAATTAAAAGTATTGTCAGATTTATCCTTTTAAGAGAGATTGCTTTCTTCATTTTTTTAACTTCTAGAGGCATCGCACTTTCCTTGGTTTCATGGTCCTCTTGCTCATCTTCAAAACTATTAGCAGCCATTTGGGGCCTACACATACCACATCACTCTTGTTCCTTCCATTGTTATATTTCCTACTGACTTTGAATTCTGACTACACTATGATTACTTCTGTCCATAGAGAGTTACAAATTATTCCCTGTACGTAGAATAAACTCCTTGTCCCAACACCTTTCATAATATCTGCTATATAGAAAGAATTCTATAAAAGCACCGAGACATTAAATAATTAAATAAATGACCACAAGTAATTAGTATATCTGACATGTTACATATACATTAACTAAGACTGAATGAATTATAGAAGAAACATACATTAATACAGGTGCAGTGATTTATAGAAAAAGTCTTTTACTCTGACTGAAATATTTTGATTATGGAGTATTCCAGATTGTGCTTATTATATCAATTTAGAGGCGGCCATACAGTTTACTGATTTTTATTGCTTACTTTTGTTCTTAAGCAAACTCATTTGAAAATAAAAGCCACAATTTCATATGTGTCAATGAAGGTATAAAATTTACATAAAAGTACCAGTCTTTATAAAAGTGACTTTGACCATTTATTTCTTTTAAACGTGTTGTAACCTTGCAGGGTAAAGGAAGAGAAGGGTTGGTGATAAGGTCTGATAAATTTACTGTGACATACATTCATTTCTTTTAGAGGCATCTTTCCAAATAAGTTTTTGTATTAAACCTGTTCAAAATGATTTCTAAACCTCAAATCTGAATGCCTGTTTGAAAAGTATTTAAATACACTTCAGAAATACTATCAAGTATATTTTCCCTTCTCTACTTTTATATAAAATTTTAACAATAGAATCCAATTGATGAGCACAGATTTTAATATTTAACAGATATGTTGGTAAATATGTATTTTTGAAAATAGAATTAATTTTTTATATTCTCTGGCTTTAGAATATAATTTTTCTTTTGAAATTCATCTGCTCTTACACATCTTCAATTAAAGTATATCACATTTATTTATTTATTTATTTATTTATTTATTTATTTATTTTGTGGTGCCGGGGATCGAACTCAGGCCCTTGTGCTTGCAAGGCAAGCACTCTAATCACTGAGCTAAATCCCCAGCCCTATCACATTTATTTTTAATAATATAGAATTTTACTCTGTTAAAGTAAGATGTCATTAGTATTTGATATAGGACCAAAAAAGATAAAGGAAAATAAAAAGAAAATTCACATTTGAAATATGAGTATTGGAATAACATAAGCATAACATCTGAAATCCTGAAGGTTATTCAGTTATTTTAAAGCTTATTCAACGAATTTCTCACTTTCTAAGTCATTGATATTTTAAAATACTTTTATAATATGTTTACCATAGTAAAGCATGTCAACAGTCTCCAAATTGGAGGATTCCATATCACGATCCACCTGTCTGAAGCCAAAAAGGAGAACAGTAAATTGATACTTCCCTGTCTAAATGATAATGCTTGAACATCGTTGGTTTTCAAAGTACTTTTTCTTCAGTTTCTTTTTCTGTATTGGCAGTTCAATCACTGACCAGTTGCTACTTCCATTAATCTTCTCTAGTGATGGGACACAACTAGCAGAAGATTCAAAATGACCATTTTTGTTTACATATTTGCATAACATACCTGTTAATATGAGCATGGAAAATTCCTAGATAAATTTAAATAGAGGTTGCTTTTCTTACTATCCTTAATATAGAAGTATATATATCTGTGCTAATTTGTTTACACTAGAAAATGAGGCAATTAATATTTGCAACACACAGAAACACATGATGATTATTTTCAAATGTCACGCTCTTGGTGGCCTGCTCTAAATAGTCACATGTAAACTGAGCAGAGAAAGGTACTGCAATCAGGAAGTCTAAAGGACCCGTGAGCTCACGGCAGCGACAACACACTCAGGCCCTGCTTGCTTCCAGCCTCAGTTCTTCACAGGACGAAATTCTTCCTATACTTCTTTTTTTGAGGAACATTTCAATTACATTTTCAAGCAAACTAGCATGTACTTGATTTGATACATGTAATTTGGTAAAGGCACTAGTTTAAATTTAAATCTTAAAAATTTAGAGATTACATTGAAATTTTTTTCAAAATTCATTAACATTGGGAAAGATATTAGATGCCATCTCAGTTAAAGTGCTCCTCATCTGGTGCAGAAGGAAGACTGAAGAGTTATTTAAACATGGATACGGGTGCCCTCTGGCAAATTGATACTATTAGAATGCAATCTGGGATTTTTTTTCCTTCTTTTCTAACATGGTATACTACATTCTTTTTATAACAAAGTGAGTGAAAAGTCTAAAAAGAGTCTGCTTTACCTTTTTAAAGTAGAGTTGGGAATTAGAACTATGAAGCGATTGGACCTTGGTTTTCAAAATTGCTATGGGGGAGAGATACAGATGACAAGAGCAAGTGGAAAGAAAAGAGAGGGAAGGGGGAAAACAGAAAAATTAGGCTGGAAGAAAGAATTAGGTGAAATATAAGAAGGTGAGGAACAAAGACATGTGCCAACATTCATATAAGACTGCAAAAAAATGAAGGAAAGCTTTTATAAGAAACAACTAAAGAAAATAGATGAGAAGCTAGAGATTGAAAAAACAAGAAATAGCAATAACTAAAAACATACACATATCAAAAAATGATTATTGTTATTCTTTGACAGATACCTCAATAAAAGACTTAAAATTAGCACATGCATGGGTAGAAGTTTATACAATAATTACAGCATAGAAGATGAAGTATGGACAGGGAAGATGGATTGTTCCAAAATCAATTCAATATGCAGTATGTGTGAGACTATGTATGTACATGGAAACACTTTTCACAAAGGAAACCTAAACAATTACAGATACTTGGTGAATTAAAAGTAAATATACCTTACTTTAGTTTGAAAATATTTATTACAACATAGTAATAGTATATAATAAAAATATCCTATGTGTTAAAATGTTAAAATTTTTCTTTGCACAATGTTATATAATCCTAAAAATAAAGATTTTCAAATAGCCTTCTTGATTGATCAGATTCTTAAGGAGATTAGATAAGCAATCAAAAATCACATAGTGATTTTGCTGGGATCTGGAAAAGGTCTATTTGATTTTAATGTTCATCTTCTTAAATACTGTAACATTATTAATATTCCATATCCACACACTTCCAATATTTTATTATATGTCTATCTTCTCATGTTTCTCTTTTCCAATCATACACATGTTTATAATATATAAGGCTTGAATCATAGCTCTTTGTCCATTTTTCTAGTAATTCAAAACTATCTCATGCCAAAGATCTTTCTGTGTTGAACTGCAGATGACACAGACTATTAACACACTCCCAGGCAGGCAGTATAAATGCCATCTTTTAAACTCGAACCTTTCACAACCTATAGTAGTTAGCCCTCCACACTGTGCAAGAAATAGGAAAGATGTCAGAATCAAAATGAATATTTTCTGTCAACAGTTACAAAAATAAATAAACCAAAAGGTTAGGAAGAAAAGGAGAAAGGTTCTTTTGCATGATTTCCTGATAGTAAGTAGCACAAAAGATGGCAAGAATCACATGCTTTTACAGAGGCCAGTGCAACCTTATCCAAAAAAAAAAAAAAAAAAATTCTTCGACAAGGACATCTGCCCAGCAACTACTTGAGTAACCTCAGACTGATATCATTCTTGTTATTAATCATTGTGGCCAGGATTATTATTTCGAAGAATGTTACACAATCTTTCTCATTTTTTACGAAGTTAACCGTGCTTTGACCTCTTAGAATATGCTCCTAGTTTACTATCGCAGGCATTTTCCCATTGCACTTGTCAACTTCATGTAACAGCCTTCTCAGAGAAATATTAGCACTAGAGATCATTCTGTATCTTTCTGTCTATTTCTTTTAAATGTAGGTCGACAATATCAGTGGGTCCTGCAAACATGTATTCAACCAGCTGCTATTAAAAATAATCAGAAAAAAAACTGTATCTGAAGTGAACTTGTAGACATGATTCTCTGAACGATACAATTTAACAACTATTTATATATCATTTACATCTTATGTGTTATAAGTAGAGATAACTTAAAGTACAAAGAAGAATGTGCATAGGTTATACTCAAATACTATGTGCTTTATCTAAGGAACTGGGGCACTGGTGTATTGTGCTATTTGCAGGGAATCCTGGAACGAATCCCTGTCAATTACTGAGAGGTAATTGAATTAATTTATACTTATATTCTCTATATATTAATTTTATTTCATATGAGCTAGAGAGTAGTATTCATGGAATTAATATATATGTTATAGGGGCTGGGGATTTAGCTCAGTGATTAGAGTGCTTGCCTTGTAAGCACAAGGGCCTGAGTTCGATCCCCGGCACCACCAAAAATATATATATATATATATATATAATATAATATATATATATGTTATATATTAACGTACAATAAAGACATATATTGTCTTTATTGTATCATATTTGCCTCTTTAGAATGCAGAATTAAACTGGTTTCTAGTAGATATTAACACACATATTTTGAAAGAAATGACATATAACAAGAGTGGATCACAATATCTGTTCTCCTAAGGTTCTATAGGGCAGACCCATATTATGACACTTTCATGACTCCTACAGAATTTTATATTGGGGTAGAGGGCAGGGGAAAAAAACAAACAACTTTAGTGCTGTAAAAATGCTGGATTAGAGTGTGGCAGTATGAGAGAGATTCTGGTGAATGTGTATTCCAGTTCAGATCGTATGAATTTCTTAATAACATCAAGTCTTCCACGATGTGAACATGAAATACATTTCCATTTACTTAAGTTTCTTCCATTTCTTTGAGAAATGGGTTATACATTTCAGTGTACTTATCATCATGGAAATACAAAACAAAACCACAGCGAAATACCTTCATCCAATTCACTGAAGCAAAGAATAGAATGGTGGTTTGCCAAAGCTATGAGGAAGGGGGATGGGGACATACTAGGAGTCATGGATAAATTTTCAGTTATGCAAGATGAATAAGTTCTAGAAATCTGATGGACAACATTTAGCCATTATATATTATTGTTGAGAAGATGAAAATTGTTTTAAAGAGTAGATGTCATGTTAAGTGGCAGCTTGAGCCAGACTACCAGAGCTTTTGATGTGCACTTAGGTGTAGGAGCTGTGTGAATTTAAGCAAGATATCTAGAATTTTTAAAGCCTCCATTTTGTCATCTGGAAAACAGGAATAATAATAGGATTTCTCACACAGGATTTTAGTGAAGAACAAACAGACTAAGATCATATATACTTCACTGAACATTCCTTTCTCCCTCTAGCTCTTCTAGAAATCTGGCTCTTTCCACAAGATGTTACATTTTGGTAACACTCTCAGTGGATGGAGGCTGTTTCAGCATATTCTTACATCCCTAGGATCTGAGATGGGGAAGGTATTGCCTCTTTCTCCCAATTTCCTGTTGCTACTGACATCCTGCTTAACAAAAATTATTTTGTTTCTTGTCTTTAAACTGTTTACATTTCTTTTCCTTCCATTCTGTCTTGAATTCATTCCAAACATTCATAACCAAAATTTCATCACATCCATCTTTTTGAGACCACTAATGAGTGCTACATTGTAATTTGATACATCACCTTGCCTGATCACATTAGACTCAGATGATCACTTTATTCTTGAGGTTCCTCTTCATTAGACTGGTATTAAATGATTCTATGTTGATTTCCCTCTCATAAACTCTCTCTGTATGTATTTATTGCCTTGTTTATTCTTCCATACATTCCTGGATTTTAATATTACTGTTTTTAAATGACTCATTGTACCTACAATTCATTCATTCAATGGGGATGGTCACTGATTCTTCCCCAATGTGAGGGCTAAATATATTGATACTGAATCTTAAATTCTATAATAACCAACACACCATGGGAATTTGCTAGATTTATCTTCAAAATACATCCGGGATCATTCATTTTCCAAAATCTTGTTATGAAGAGTCTTGCCCAAGGAAACTATTTCTTTTCTTTACTTAGAAGTTTATAATACCCTTCTCACTATTCACCTCAATCTTGATAGAGCCAAACAATTTTATTAAAACCTGAGAAAAATTGTTTCATTCATCTATTAAAAGCACTTAAGAGGAAGGAGGGGGTGAAGGGAGGGGAGAGAAATGGGAAAAAAAGAAGCAACAAGATGTATCATGTACAGGTACAAATTCCCTATGATGAATATTATCACTATGTACATCTAAAATGTACCATTAAAGTAAAATTAAAAAAATAAAAGCACTCAAAGAATTTTCCTTCCTACACAGAAAAAAAAGATCACAATATCCTGAACAACCTTGCACAATCTGTGCCTGCTCATCATTTCTCTAATCTGTGACCCATTTCCCCTACTTTTCAACCCATGTACCTTGCCTGCTATTGTGTTTTTCAGGCTAGCTAGCCACATCCCCATCTCCGGGACCCCACCCACTGTTTCCTTTGTCATCAAGCTCAGTCCGTAGAAAGGTACAAGCCTTCCCCCTTCAACCCCTTCTGATCTTTGCTCCTAAAGATACCTTTATATTAAATTCTTTTCACCTCATTTTGTGTAAAACTGTATTCCCCCAAGTACTCTCTTGCATTTTTACCTACATTATATGTTATATAATCTCTTTCATATGCTTACACACTCCACTGTTTTCAGATTGCTTCGTATTGTTTTATGTCTCCTTCAAATATAAAGCAAATACCCCAAGAAGGACTTTCATCTGTTTTACAACTTGTTATATCTGCAACTTGTAGAGCAGAGCTTGACACCTGGTGGCATTTTAAACATATTTGTATAAAACTGTCTAAGCTTTAGTAACTGAAAGGTAATGATATATGTTATATGTATCACTTGTCAATATACAATGAAAGTGAAGTATTGAATATTTTAAGGTGTTTGGCACATAAATCACTCAAATGATAGCTACTATTTTTATTAGAAATCATACACATCCATAATATTTTGAACAGAAATGCTTACTATATGTTATTAAATGAATTAAGAAAAATAGTATGCATAATGCATTATTAGCTTTCTTTTAACATGATATGTGGTTCTTTCATATGGATATATCATCAGAATTACATTGCTTGTCTCAAGCAAACCAAATATGAATGAATCCTGGATGTAACCACATAAAATATTGATGTCTGCATTAGCCATGTTCTTTTGAAACATTTTCTAAGTCTCAGCCTGAAAACTGTCATCAGTATTCCAATTGTTCAATAAAGACACTTATAAACTAGCTGAACAGTCTCCCCTGAGCAGTCTAATTGGCAGCCTTGAGGGGCAATATAGGAACCTACAAGAGTAGAAGGGTTTGCAGCACGAATTGGGTTACTGATCTTAGGAAAAGCTGCTACAGTGTGATCCACCAGCACTACGGATTAGTACCGAGAACAGAAGCTCATGATCAGTAAAGGAAGATGGGTAACACACCAAGGAAGCATGGAGTTTTGCACCTGAGCTTTTTTGAAAGGATTCTTTAATAACGGACTGTTGTGAGATAAATTCTAACTGAATGTCTAAAACGGTATATGCACATACACACACACACACATGTGGTGTGAGTATGTATATATGCATAAATGTAAACATAAAAATTATATGACATATTACAAAGGAGAATGTAGATACTGATTTTACCCGGGTATTATCAGTAGTAATTTTGAAGAATAATAATAATATATTTTCATATAGTAAGTAGGACATGAGTGAAATCTAGAATAAGATTTTGCTAAGAAAAGCCCTGCGTGTGGTTATTGCACATGGAGCTGAGATAACAGGTTTAATTTCAATTTTGACATTTACTAGTTGTACCATCCTGGGAGAGTAATTTAACTTCTTTGTGTCTACAGCTTCCCAATCTACATGCATAGGTATAATAATAGTGAAAAAGTACATGATTACAATTACAATCACAGAGTTCACAAAATACTTATGAAGATTAAATAAAATAATCTATATGGAGGGATCACTTAATACATAACAAATGTTGGCTGTTACTTATTTAAACTCTTTACAATAAAATAAATATTGGCATAATTAACAACTTCAAGAAGCTTATCAAATAAGAATGATATGTATGAAATATATAGGAATGTTGCTTAAGAAAATATAAGACACTGAATATTATAAATTGCCAAGGCTGAGTAGTACGAACAATTGAAAAGAAAGATAAGGAGGAGGGAAAGGGACACAAAAGAGGAATAGAAACTGTGCAAGGAGGAAGAGGGAATGAGAAGCAGAGTCAAAGAAGCAAGATGATGCAGGAGAAACAGGAGTAGAACACGAAAGAGGACAGGGACGTGGTGGGAGAGGACAAGAGAGAGGCAGAGGGGAGGAGAGGGCAACAGGGAAGGGAGGTACAGAAAGTGAAAAGCCTAAAATGATTCAAAGATAAATAATTGAACATTTAAAATCTCAGTATTGGAAAAGAATGTAATACAAGTACACATTTGGTACATTTCAAGAAATCCTGGGAAATCGGGTAGGCAGTGAAAATAAATTGCACTGCACAGAGAAATTTAGAATGTGACATAAACCAGTAGTTGGTGAAGGAATTGTGAGAGTTGGAAAAAATACTGTAATAGAAGACAAGGTTAGTGGTTGCCTATTTGGTTAATAGTAACTGGAAGAGGAAGTTGAATCACTTAGGGTAGGTAAGAAGATGCAGTAGAAACCCAGACCTTCAACTCAAATGAGAAATGTGTTATTTCTATCTCATAGTGCATCTCCATCCTGGGTAGATGGAGGCAGAGGAAAGAGAGATCCACTTCGTGTAGTCACTCAGGCATCAGGGTTGATTGAAGCATTGCCATTCATAGCTCACCCAACTATAATACATGGTTTCTCTAGTTGTGTTGGGAGAAGACAGACTTAAGAACTGTATGTGGTATTTTCCTTGCATAAGGTCAAGAATATTACATCATGGCCACCTGACTTAGCATACTTATATACAGTTTAGGTAGTGGCTTCTCCTATTATATATTTTCAGAAATCTACATGGTGATCACAAACATCCAGTTCAAACTGTTTTGTGATTTTTGGATACTTTACTATCTAACCTTCTTGATCAAAAGTTATAAAATGGCTTGTATATAATCTTCAGTGCTGCACAGAGACAGCTGTATATATTTAAAATCAGAATAATAACTAGGTATTCCCAGTTTTTCCAAAATTTCTATATGCTTCTTAAATTCCTTAATGGAAAACTCAAGATTCTTTCTGTAAACATTTTCTCTCTGCTACAAATTCCTCAATAGATTTATTTATATTCTTCCAAAATACACTGCATAGAATTCTATTATTACATAGATCACATCACAATATCCCCCTTATTATAACGCACTGCAGGGACTGAATTACTTTTTTCCCAAATATTTTCCCCAGAGTTTGATATTCAATCAAGTGTTAAGTAAGTAAGTGTTTTATAGATAATCAGAAACATGGAATACAGAAAACACTGGTTGCATATGCAGTGGATGCATATTTACAGAAAAGGAAGTTAGAAAATACAAAAAAAAAATATAAAGAAGTGAATCATGCTTAATTTTCAGAAAATATCCAAACTTTAAAAATTATAAAATACAGCTTTTTATGGGTTCATAAATAAGAGTGGGACAATTCCAAAAGAACAGAATAGGAAAAGTTAGAATATTCTCCAGAAGATGGAGTAAATCTGAGAGGCGGACACTCGGGAAATGCCTCTGTTGAGAAAGGTGCTGGAAAGGTACACCAATATTTGCTGATAAGGTGAATGCTACCCGTTACGGCTCTAACAAGGTGAAAAACTTGAAGCCTTCACAGAAATGTTGGAAAATTACAGAATTTGTCCAGGGAAGTAGTCATTGGCAGCCTTGGAGAGTACAGTTTCAGTAAAGTTGTGAGAAAATCCAAATTGCAGAGCTTAAGGGAACTGGTGCAGGAGTGATTGTAACAGCTACAGAGATTCGACAGGGAAAAATCCAACTAGGCAAAGCTTCTCCGTCATGAGCTGTGTGAGTCACTGATGATTCTGAGCCAAACAAAATTCTAATTATGTTTTTCTTCAATTTCAATTTCTTGTAAGGATATTTAAAATGAATTCTGCCTTTTCAAAATGTAATTTCCCAATGGCTTCAAGTTTTTCACCTTGTTAGAGCCGCAAAAGGTAGCATTCGCCTCATCAGCAATTGTTAATTTTGTTACATTGTTTGAACCCTCATTTAGACATTTATTCCATTTCCCTGATTTAATAGAACAAAAGAGCACATGAAATATCAATACCGGGCTTGGAAGTAGTGTGTGCGTGTGTGTGTGTGTGCGTGCGTGTGCGTGTGTGTGTTAGTAGAGACAGAATCTTCTAAAAACAAACAATTGGTCTTCTACTTATCGGAGTCAAATTTGTTCTCTTTAGATCTCAGGATATATATCTGGGTTTTAAGAGAGCCTGCTACTTAAACACAGAAAAAACTATTGATGGATTCTCTCCAGGTTCAAGGTGGGAATTTAGAGAAGCTGCCTACATGTTTGAAACTAATTTCAGGAAAATATAAACAAGAAAATTGATAAATTTTCAAACTTTATGTAAAAAGCAAAGCTTTTTCTGAGAGGACCAAGGACCCATAAGATTATCCACTTTCAGAAAAAGAGGAGACAAAAACATGCAAATGTGAATACAACTCCCTAAAAGGACACAGCCAAGATTTCATCTGCAGATGAAATTAAGACTGTTTAGGAAAATTTTCCTGGAGTCAGTGCTGAAAGTAACAGTGCTCTTCTGGTCATTCCATTCTGAAAGACATTTGGTTTATAATATAAAAAATATGTGTGTAAGTATGTTGTGTGTGTGTGTGTGTGTGTGTGTGTGTGTGTGTGCTTCTAAAGCTTCCAAAAGAAGATACAATTTTAAGATTGTAGATTATTATGTGGGGAAAGCAACACAGTTACACATAAAACTTGAATTTAACTCTTAGAATGAAAATACAACTTGTAAGATGGAATCAGTGAATGTGTAGAAAAGGAAAGATGCATAAACTATATTTTGATAAATAAGTTTGTACAACATGTTGCATATATGGTGTTATTTCAGTCTAAATATATATTATCTATTAATTTCTATGTATAATTATATATAAATAACTAATAATAAATACATGTGTGTTAGTGCTATCAATTTTTACCACATCTGTGTTTCAGAGCATTTGGATTAATTTCCTTCAAATTCCATTGTGTTACTTTGCAACTTTTAAGTTAAAACAAAATACAACTGATGTGAAATCAGCAGCCAGTCAGCATACCAGAAAGCCCATTAAAACAACATGCTCAGTTTCTTTGTAAGCTGAGAGCATCACTCACACAGAATTGCACAAAATACCCCCAATTATGGATTGCAGCAAAACAAGGATTCAAACACTGTTTCTCTAATTGAGAAGTTCTTTTCAAAATTAGGCAAAATTGTCAAGTAAAAATATTGTTACAAAATTAAAGATGGTAATTATATTTTTGTTAGTAGTGATTTGCACATTTGGATAACGCTAGATTATTTCAATTCAAGATAAAACATTTAGTAAATAAGCAGCACTCACTTTCCTTCCAGTCCCCTTACGCTTAAAACAGTGCAGAGAGGGGGATAAAAAGCCATTCTTCACTGAAGGTCCCCAAGGACAGCGCACTTCCGCACTTCGTGTGGGCAGGAAAACCTACACTATTAGTAGTCTCAGGGTAGCTTAACATCTTTCTCTTTGATTCCTCCCTCAACTTTGTTGAGATGCGCATAAATCCACTCCAACTAAGATAATGGGATAATTCAGCCCATAGGTTTCTACAGCCAAAGTACTTCTAAAATTAGTCTTTCTCATGTTCCACTCTGTTTATGGCCATCACCGTTTCTATCCTGTTTATGACTCTTGCCAGTGGATTATCTGTGGTATTTTAATAGCCTTTTTTATATGTTTTATATATTTTATCATTCTGTTTATGCTTTTCTTCAACCTAATGACATACCTGCATACTCAAACTTTTAGTATTACTTCAATATATTCAAACTCATATTCCACTCCAATGCTATTTTGTGTTATTCTTGATTTGCCTGATTTCATTTTTGTATGGTATGGGCTCATAATTTTATATAGACATTTTGGAAAAAAAAAGAACTGTGAAAACCATTTCAATCACACATAACAGAGTAATTGAGTAAAATTGATGCTAAAGTGTCTCTAATCAAAGGAGATTTAAAAACAGTAAAAACTTTAGGGGTGAACTAAGGAAATGGAATGCATTATTAGTTATGGAAGCAGAATGGAAAAGCACATATAAGGAAGAAATACTGACGTGGACACACAGGTAGGAATTCTCTGTAAAATATACAAAGCTTAGTTTATCTGCCACAGTTCTCGTACCGTCACTCTTCATAAGAATTGAGTCAGTAATGTCCAGGAGGAGCGATCCTACTGCTCACTGGTTATAAGGAATCCAGCCAAGTACAAATTACTTTAAGGGTCAGTCCAGGCCCTTCCATTCACTGTCAGGGGACAGGTGGGACCCTCCACTGCACTTGGGAAGTTAACTAGGTGTGACCAACAGTTACCTGGTAAGTTTGTATTAGAGGCTATGTAAATATACATGTATAAAAGAGCAAGAGATGTAATGAGCTTATGCAGGAAACCAATCTGTAGCATTATAGCTTAAATGAGGAATTATTAGCTGTGATAAATTATATTGTGGAAAAAGTATATATTTGCAAATTTCTAATATGTGAAACAACAAAACAGTTCTCTGCTCAGTGTGAACACTGAATGAGTAAAAATAGAATCCCGACAAAATACAAGAAATACCAACACGCTGATCATTCATCTATACCTAGAGTACATTCAGATGCATTCCTTTAAAATAAAGTCAGGCTCTCCTTTTTGCTTCAAAGTCACATGTATTTATTTATTAATACTTGTTAAAATTTGTTTTTAGACTGGAGATTCACAATCTCCATGAGTGGGAAAGATGTGAGCATGAGATTTAGATGTACTTGAAGTAAAACTTGTGCTAATTAGCAGAGCTGTTCAGGCTATAAATCTATCGATCTTACTAAAATAGTATTGTGGATTATTCTCTAAATTACAAACAATATCAACCTATCAAACTAATGAAGACTGAGAATGTGTATAATTTGAACATTGTTCGGATAAAGTCATACCAATCCAACTACCGTCAGTGAGTCAGTTTTGCCAAGCAAAGTACAAAAGAAATTCATATATCTTGTTATACACCTAACCCTAACCTAAAAGCAACTAGATCACAGAACAACAAAATTAAGGCATAGTTAATTGCCTGTGTTCGCTGAGTGAAAAAAAAAAAGTTTAGTATAAGCAACCAAAAGAGAGAATAAAGAACGAGTTTTCCCAAATAGCAAAATTTTAGGAAAAAATTTTGCCCTCATATTTTACTTCTTCCCTTAAATCTAAAGTACATCACACACACACACACACACACACACACACACACACACACACACACACAGAGACACCTAATTCTCAGACTATTCAAGGACATTTTCCTCTAATATCAGAATATCTGACAAGGGCACATTTGGGTCACTGCAGAAATAATATGTTAAAACTCCCTACAGAGACTGAAGAAAAATATGTCTTTCCAGAATGACTGACTTACTATCAGGGAATGAATTAAAAAGTCAAATACGAATCCCTTTATATTTCTTCACTCTTTCTGAACAAAATAGTGGGGGTGTATAATAAGGAAATGCCAAATAAAAGTGCTTACACTGAAACCATTTATGGCATTTACTTTGACACTTAGAAATATTGTCTCGGAAAATTTTGTTATCTTTTGTATTGCCATCTTTGAGATATTTGAGCATATTCAAGTATTACTAAGGATAGTTTAATATTTTTTCATACCAAGTAGGCATCTGTTTAGTGAAAATAAGTATTCATATACAGGTCTTATATTTGATTTTCCACCACAGTGGAAAATCTCATTAAGAAACAAAATGCAACAGATATCACTTCTGTGAGCTTCTTTCAGTTAAGGAAAGACACTGCACAGAGCTACTAACCTTTAAAAATAAACTACAAATTAACATTATTAATTTTATAATGTTTCATTTTTAATTTAAGGTATCTTCACCAACTCTAAAGGTTACACTAATGGCAGCCTTACCATCGTCGTACTGGGCCAAGCAGACTGCGAAGAGGGAGCCAATGATGATCCCTGAAGCTAAAAATTTCCAGAGATGAAACTGTTGAATCATCTTCTGTCAAATTCCACTAAAGCGTGATCTGAAATAACAAGAGAAAGAAACATGTGACACATTCATTAATCTCTTAAAGGTAAACAAAACTGTCACAGCACAAAGAGCTTTAATGACTTCACAGCTAATTACCTGTGCCATGCTACCCATCAACAAAGTAACACACTTGTTTAATGTATTAGAACCCTTTCTCCACATGGATTTGCAGACAAGTAATCTCTAAGGAAAGACATCTTTTCTGTTATTTAATTTGCAAGCAGATAGGTTGAGAAGTTAACATATTGACAATGTTAGAAGCACATCTTGACTAAAATTGATGCTTCAGGTGAACTAAATGTTCATCAGTTTAAATTACTAAACTTGGCTATAGCATAATTCGACTACAAAGTATAAATTGCTCCTCAAACATGTAAGATGGTAAATCGGATATTGGTATCTGACATGAGAATATCAGTGAAAAGTTTTCATACATAATTAAATGGAAAAACCCATCATTAAAATGCTAATTCCTTTCTGGTAGAGTGGTCAGAGATTGACTTAAGTATGCCAAGAAAAAATAAGGAGAAGCCATCAATTTTTACCACTTAAATGGAAGCATTTAGGTGACTTTTATTTAAATTCCTTTGTCTTATTTTGCAACTTCTAGGTTAAAAAAAAAAAAAGAACTGATTGAGAAATCATCAGCCAGTTAGTACACCAGAAAATCTATTAAAAGAATGATGTGCTCAATATCTTTGTAAATTTAGAATATTATTCACACAGAGTTGCACAAAATACCACCAATTATTGATTGCAACAGAATGGGGATTTGAACTCTGTTTCTGATTCAGAGGTTCCAAACTCAAATCACTACAGAGGATATCAAACAAAGTAGAAGAATGAATTAGCCTAAATGGACAATGAGGATGGTAGGCTGTGATGAAACTTAGTGTGCAGAATTTGTCTAAAAAGACCAGCTGGTGATCAGCTTCTATCAATGATTATCATGTGGGAATAAAAACCAGTATTGCCAGGTCTACTGATATTCCAGGAGAAGGCAGACGTCCAAATATTCATGTGATTGCCCAGTATTTAGATGACTGTGCAATCCTTTTTATAAGAATAACCACTTCTGGCAGGTCATAATGGTGTCTGAGCACCTCCTGTTTCTATTTCTGCCCAGAATTCTTCTTTCCACTAGACTTGTTGTGGATAAGGTTCATTAGAGGACACAAAAGAACCATTTTATTTCTGTTTTTATGTAACCTTATTCCATCCATATTTATTTCACACTTTTATGTTTAGGTAGTAGCACATATAAATATATAAAAATTATTTTAAAATGGTATTTAAAATACAAGTTCAGTTTTTTTTTTTTACACAGGAGAGGTAAATTTGTTGAATTTCCTAGATTACTGCACTAGATCATACATATTTTAATATGGAATCTATTCTTAACAAATACATCAGGCCCTCAGGCATTTATTTGCCATAATTTATAAAGTGCTCAGACCTTGTTTTTAGGCTAGACACACAGAGCCCAAAGAAGACCCCATCACTGTATGCCACAACAACTCATACTTTCCAAAGAAAGAAAGAAAAAGAACATTAATACTATTGGTTGTAGAGAAAAATGGAAATGCAAATGGCTTTTCTTTAAAAATCCAAGTTAATATCCAAAGGAGAGAAACATTGGAGGGAAAGCGGGGGAGACGTGGGAAAGGAAAAAAGGGATAAAAAAAGGAAAGGGAATTCATGGAGAAATGTGAATGAACCTGCTGTAAATAGGGATAAAGGGAATAGAGGGGAGGGGCAGGTAAGAGGGGGGAGAACCCAATGCATCATGTACACGTACAAAATAAATGTGATGAATGTGACCATTAAAAAAAAAATCCAAGTTCTGAAGCAATTAAATAGCAACCCTGCCTTACTTTAATTATAATTAAAATGGATATGAAACAGTACTTCACTCATACGATGGTTTGGAGTATCAAACAATTAAGTGAATATAAACACCTACATAGGAGAGTGCCTCAATGGACCGCGCGCACCACAGTGTCTTTTTGACTTGGCATCTCTCAACTCCTCAAAGTATTTATACATTTTCTGAGTGCGTCTTTAGCAAAGTCTTGCAGGTAGATATCATCATCCCCGTCCTGTGGAGGAAAGACCAAGCTCACGGAGGACTGTCACTGGCTCTAATTTACAAATTGGTACCTCTCTCAGAAGTCTTTAGTTTGTGACTCTAAAGCCTTTGTCCATTTTGCCGCCACAGCGAAAGGACGGGAGACCTTCCCCGAGGGCACGCGGCGCCAAAGGACAGAATGCCCGCCTGGCCGCTCTCCCAAACTCTAAACGTAAGTTACTGCGTGTCTGTTCCCAAAAGGTTGTATCTCCATGAAGATGTGTGCAAATTTTGGCTTCAACATTTCTTTTTCAAGCACAACATTAACAAAAAAGATTTTGAAATATTTTTAAAATGATAAAAGACTGAATGGGAAATTGTTTAGAAAAAAGAAGAATCTATCTTGGCAAAAGAGAGAAAGACAGGATCATGTTCTTTTGTGGGTTTTAACTCTGCTTACTTCATTTCCCTTTTACTAGTTCCATTTTGAATATTACGCTCTCACCGATGATGTTATTTTGTTTTACATCTGACTCAAAACAATTCGGTTTTAAACCTTCAAGATGAAAACAAACTTATGGGTCATCATTTTAAAATCACTGAAGCAAAGGCCAGCATTTTGTCTCCAGAAATAGAAGTACTTGATCTGAGATCCTGCATAATTTTATTCCAGGATCATTTGGAAAACATTACAGTAAAAACTTCCGTAAATTATTTTTTTAGCATAGATATACTGCTCATCACCTGGAGGAATAAGATAGCTCTGAGAAATATGTTGTACTTGCTCATTTTTGAATAATGAGAAAGAGAATAATTTCTATAAATATTTCTTTTCAACTATTCAATTTATATTTGCTTTAGCTACAAAGTAATTTAAATACTTCAATGTCCTCAGTAGTTACAGCAACCTGACAGAAACCTGAAAGAGAGCTATAACTCACCATGTCAACACAATACCCAAAAACATAGAAAGAAATTTGTTTCTACAAATGATACAATGAGAAAACACCTCTCAGAAAGAGGCTGTGAGTTGCCAATCAAAGACTACAGAATCAGCACATTCAGGGCATTCATTGTCCTATTCATTGTGCCTAACAGTCTATAGTGATACTTCTGTAATAAATTTTCAACACATCAAATGCTTTAGATAGGAGAGTTTTCATTTTTAGTTTTACTAGGTCTAGAATTGAAAGAAAATATTCCACAGGAGATAAAATTCATTATCTTGCTAAGAGATTTTAGGTAAATGAAAAGCCATTCAACCAACACCTCCAACTTGTTGCTGTACATTTAAAAAAAATAAATTCCACATCAAATTTTTGTCATGTCCCCTAGGTATAAATTTTCCCTGCATATCTCTTTGACTAATAATGTTATACTCCAGAAATTCAGTGCATAACCAGTTCTAAAAAGGATATGGATGACCTAATTTGGTTGTATTTGTTTTTCGAGAGGTAATTTAATTGGTGCGTTCTATACCCTGGTATAGCTAACAAATACGGTTTCATAATATTGATTTGGAAATAATATTCAAACAATGTCAAAACACTGGGGGGAAAGTAGCTAACTTACACTCCTACAGGTAAGAGGTTTGAGTTCCATGTTTAATCTATCATATTAATTGTCATAAGCTTAAAAAATATTCCATTACTGAATACACAATACCCAAATTTCAAAGTTCCCATTATTTGTATTCTCTACAAATAAAGCTCATTTTCATTTATCTTGCATTTCACAGTAAAAAAAATTCATTTAACTAATAAGCACTTATGGAGGGTGGCGCTTATGGTAAAGGTACCACTAGGAAAAAAATCAAACAACAAAACTCATTTTTCTCAGGGAACTTACATTCTAGCAAAATGTAGAAAACAATAGACACAAATACACTGTATCATATATTGTACAAAAGTATTAAGTAACAAGAAAATATAAACTAGTATTTTACAAAGCATTCTATCATGTTATACTTATCATTCAATAAGTAAGATTCGCTAAAGCGACCAAAGTGTTTTCTGTTAACATAATTTAGAAGAACTTTATATGGAAAGCATAACTATTTAGCGGCTCTAGCTGAGAGCCACCCTGATGGTGTCAACTGCCGTGACAACAAATTCTCAGTCCTCTCTGGAAGGAGTACAAAGCTCTTTCCCTGCCATTCACTTCCGAATATAAAGCCAAAGGCTGGCAAGACCCACAGTTCTGCCTCTCACGCCTTTGTCTTTGTTCCCTGAGTCTCCTGTGGCTGGTGACATATGACAAAAGTAGTCAAGGCCCGCTCACAGCATTTTTCCTTTGAATAAAGTTAAGTATGTTTGTAGCCTCTGTCCCTGACTGCTGTGTGAAGAACCACTAACTTTCCTGAGATATCAAAGTTCGGTGTGCACTGTTGTTAATGTGATGGGAAATCCCACTGCAGTACTGTGTCAGGCGGCAACCTGGAGTCTCTTAGTGAAGTCACCGCTATACATGTGCAGTCTGCCCTTCAGAAGGCTGCTTGGTCAAAGTCCTGGCACATCTGATCTCTGGCAAAATCTAGATAGAGCTATAAAAATAAAACCTGTCACTGCTCTGTATTCCTTTTGAGAAATATATGCTATCCATGGGCTAGCATAAAAGAAGCTGTCATCTGTTAGTTTTACATATATATACACATCCTTCAGTTTTTTTTTTTTAGAAATGTCACAGGGTGAAAAAAGAAGCTTAGTTTAAAACTGAGTTTTAAAATTCACAGAAGTGCGTGCATGATTTTAAAAGGCAGCTTGAAAGATAGTTCTTTGTGCTATTATTCTCTGGCATACACATACAGACTATGACTAAGTTTCCTATTTGATGAAACTTGTACATCCTAAAAAAAACAAACAAATGAATAAACTATGTTTCTCAATAATTTATATTCTTGAGTAGTTTTACCCCAAAATAAAACCACTATCCCTCCCTTGTTTATATAGCATTATGTGATTAAAAATTACCATTTACAAAGCTTAGACCCTGTATAGACTTGAGAAGTTACTGTTTTGAATTTTCCAAGAATCCACCAAAGTTTGGAGAAGAAGAGTATCTAAGGCTGGACTTGGCTTATTTTTGTTAGATGGCTTTAGGAAATGTATTTTGATTTATATCAATTTCATTTAATGTTTATAACTATTGAGTATATATTTTAAATTTTTAAAATAAAATGCAGGACAGTGTAGTTTCTTGTGGAATATTTTCCTCTTTTCCATTTTTTAAATTATTTTCGTCAATTTTATTTTACTCCATTGTATCGAGATTGTCTGTGTACCTGTTTGTCTATCTACCTACCCATCTAATCTAAGAGAAGTATGCAAAAAGCAAATTAGCACACATTTTATAGGTATCTGTCAAGACACATTTATACTTTGTTGCTTGAACAAGCTTTAGCCCCCACAAGGATCAGGTAAACCTAATTCAGTTGAACAAAAGGGAGGAGAGAGATACTTGAGACCTTACAGTGTCCTTTGAAAATGGAAACTCTGTTATTAATTATATTTTTAAAAAAGTAACAGAATAACTATAAAGAGCAGAGTTTTATCTAGCTCCTCATTCTGGAGGTTCACAGGCAGGGTGCTACCATCACTCTGCCTCTGATGAGGATATCATGGCATCACGGTAGGAGCAAGGGAGGAACAGAGCAATGGGAGACAGGACAAACAATAAATGAGTCTTCTCTTAAGACTAACTTCTTAGCAAAACTCGAAATACTAAGTCAGTAAAGAAAGCTTGTATTTAAGAGCATGAAGATTTTTTCTGATGTATTATAATAATACATACTGTGCATGAATGTACATGAGTGTGTATAATATACAGCCTTGTGGAAGATTTTTAAAATGTGATGCCCATTTCACAATTTTAAATTGGATAACAAAATACACAGGAGTCAAAATAAAATTAACATTAAATATGTACTATGGGAAAGTAAAACAGATGGTTTTTCAATAGTATAAATGTGAGTCTCATTTATAACTGGAGTGCCAAAAAACTAATTCTTTATCCATTAATGGAAGAATGGATAAAGAGATCGTGAAACATATATACAACAGAATATTATTCTGTTATTAAAAACTCTTTCCATCTTCTGATGTCTTTGGTTTCATTCTTCAGTATTCTGAAATTTTCATTATAGAGATCTTTCACCTATTTTGGTCTCTAGGTATTTGTTTTTATGTGAAGGTATTACAAATGGAATTGTTTTCTTGATGTCTTTCTCATACACTCCGTTATTGGTTTTAATAAACTATTGATTTTTCATAGTGATTTCATATTCCGTTCATTGCTGAATTCATTTGTCAGCTCTAAAAGTCCTTTGAGTCTTCTAAGCGTAGGATCCTATCATCTACAAACAAGGATAATTTAATTTTTTTCTCTATTTGTATCCTTTTAAACTTTTTCCCTTGTCTAATTAATCTAACTAAAATTTCAAGAACTGTATCGAATGAGAGTGACTAGAGTGGACATTTTTGCTTTGTTCCTGATTTGAGAGAAAATGCTTCCAATTTTTCTGCATTCAGAATGATGTTGGTTGTGCATCTTTGTATATGTTCATGGAGTGGCAGAACTAATGTTCTCAAAATGGCCACAGTACCAAAAGAGAGGTACAGATTCAAAGCAATGCATATCAAATAGTGTTCTACACAGAACTAGAAAAAAAAAATCCTAAAATTCATATGGAAACACAAAATACACAGAACAGGCAAAGCAGTCCTAACCAAGAATAGCAAGGCTGGAAGCATCACAATACTCAATTTCGAATTATGCTACAGAGCATTGTAACAAAAACAGCATAGTGCTGGCACAAAAGTAGATATGTAGGCAAGTGAACAGAATAGAGGACATGGAAATAAACCCGTGCAACTACATCCATCTGATTCTGGACAAAGGAGCCAAAAATATATGTTGGAGAAAAGAAAGCCTCTTTAACAAATGATACTGGAGAAACTGGATATACATACAGCAGAATGAAATCAGATCCCCACCTCTCATCCCGTACAAAACTAATTTTTACATGGATCAAAGGCCTAGGTACAAGATATGAAACTTTGCAATTGCTTGAGAAAACACAGGAGAAACACCTGAAGTCTTAGACACAGAGAAAGATTTTCTGAATAGAAGTCCAATGCACAGGAAATAATAGCAAAAATTTACAAATGGTACTACAGCAAATCAAAAATATTCTGCACTACAAGGGAAAGCAACAGAATGAAAAGACAACCTTTAGAATGGGAGAAAATCTTTATTAGCTACTTTTCAGACAGAGGATTGATATTTAGGATATGTAAAGAACTCAAAAAACTTTTCACCAAAAAATCAAATAGCACAATCAATAATTGTGCAAATGAATTGAACAGATATTTCTCAAAAGAAGAAATACGAATGGCCTTTAAGTATACAAAAATGTTCAATAGCTTTAGCCATTTGAGAAATGCAAATCACCTACGGCCATACCACCCTGAACGCGCCCGATCTCGTCTGATCTCAGAAGCTCAGGCCTGGTTAGTACTTGGATGGGAGAAATGCAAATCAAAACTACCCACTCACTTCAATCAAAATGCCTATCATCAAGATACAAAACACAAGAAATGATGGTGAGGATACAGGGAAAATGGAATCCTTCCACACTGCTGGTGGGAAAGCAAATTTTTATATCCACTATGGAAGTCAATATGGAAGTTTCTCAGGAAACTAAACCTAGAGTTACCATTTGAGCTAACTCCTTGGTATATACCTGAAGTAATTAAAAAGACACACTTGCATACCCATATTTACTGTAGCACAATTCACAAAATTCAAGATATGGAACCAGCCTCAGTGCCGATTAACATAAATCATATATATACACATATACACATACATATATATAAATGTGCACGGGTGTGCGCACACACACAATAAAGTATTATTTGGCAATAAGAACAAAATTATATCTTTTCAGAAATATTAATGGATCATGAAACCATAATTTTGAACAAAATAAGCCATATTTTGTTTGTGTTATTTGAAAGACAAATACCACATATTTTCCCTAATATGTGGGATGGAAAAATGATGCCAAATAGAAAGGATACTATTATTAAATAAGATGAAGGGAGTAAGAGGGAGGGGAGTAGTGTGTAAAGCACAATGGAAGATGGATATAAACAAAATATATACATTAACATTGCCAAAGTTATGAAATTAGGAGGGAGGGCAGGGCAAGGAGGTTGGGAGGTGAAAATGTTAGGTGTATGTACAGATTTGCCAATATGAAATCCATTAATCTGTCTAACCAGTAAGAGTGAAAAAAGAAAAGAAGGAAGAAAACCTTGTTACTTGGGACAATACAAATGAGCTGGATAATGTTATGTTGTGTGAAATGAGCCAGACACAGCAACTCAGACACTATGATTTCATGTATGTGTAGAATCTAAAAAAGCAAAATTAACAGATGTAAAGGTTAGAATAGTGGCTGCCAGGGGCACACATACTATTTCTGGAATACAGTGGTCCCTTCGGTGATGAACTTAATTCGTTCAATGATTCTGGAAAAAATGGCCACATCCCTGTTCCTGTAGCAAAGATGACCATGGTCATGCTTGTCACACAATGCAGAGTTTGCAAATAAAAACAAAATTATGCCAAACACTTCTCTTTGTGAATCAAAATGTTCACAAACAAAAGCGTTCTTGAACCAAGGCATGACTGGACTTTATCCCATTAAAATGATGGACATTAAATTGTACATACATTTAAATAATCATTTTGTACTTTTTTCCAGTTTTTTTTTTTTAATATGGAACGCTTCACGAATTTGCGTGTCATCTTTGCGCAGGGGCCATGCTAATCTTCTCTGTATCGTTCCAATTTTAGTATATGTGCTGCCGAAGCGAGCACATTTTTCCAGTTTTAAAATAACTTGTCAAATGTCCTTGAGGTGGTGATTAGTTTAAAGATATTTCCCACTTACTCATTTTCCAAAATGTCAAAATGGAAAATATTCATTTACCAACACACCACAGAAAACGAATGAGTAAGAGATAATTAGTTTTAAAAGATTTTTGGAAATTTTAGAGTTTTATATGTACAAGTATCTATTTTCTACAGTTGTAACTTGATATCTTTTCCCACTTTATGTCCTCTATTTCATCCTCTTTTCTCTTTGCCTTGCTTACGACTTCCAGTACTACGTTGAATAAAAATTGTGCAAGTGGCCATCAGTGAGAGGGCTTCCCCTATCTCAGAATGATTTTAGTTGTTGGCTTAATATATACGTCCTTTACTCTGTTGGGTTATGTTCTTTCTAGCTCTAATTTTTTCAGAGTTTTTATCATGAAGCAATGTTAAGTTTATTCAATGGCTTTCTGCATTTTTTTGAGATGAGATAAAGTTTTTGATGCACTACTGATTTGTTTTAAACATTTACCGATGTTTAAATATGTTGAACCACCTCTACGTCCTTAAGATAAATTTCACTTGAATATGATGAATAATTTTTAATGTGGTCTTGGATTATTTGTTAAAATTTTGCTGAGAATTTTTGCATGTATCTTCATCAAGATATTAGCCTTAGTATGTTTTTGTTTTGTGTTTGTGTGTGTTTTCCTTTTTTCTTATTTTGGTAGCTGGGTAATGCTGGCTTTACAGAATGAGTTTGGAAAAATTATCTCTCTCAATTACTTTGGAATAATTAAAGAATTGATAGTAGTTCCTCTTAAATGTTTGGTGTAAATCAACAATGAAGCTATATGCTCCTTTTTTGTTTGTTTTTGTTTTGGAAGATATTTTATTACTGGTTCTATCTTATTCCTTGTTTTCTTTGAATTAACATGTAAAACTGCATGTAATTATCATGCACAGCATGGTGTTTTAAAAAAACATATATGCTGCGGAATGACAAAATCTATGTAATTAAATGTGTATTGCCTCACATAACCATTATTTTTGGTTATGAGGACATTTATACATTTGATTCTCTTAGCATTTTTAAGAATATGTGCTACAGAAGTTTAACTTTTTAGTTATTTCTGCCTAGACATTTCCTCCTTTTGAATTTCAATATGAGAATCTCTTTCTCATGTAAGATTTCTCTGATAATTTTCCTCATCACGTATAAATCAGATTCATTTGCTATGACTTTTCCAGTCTTTGCCTTTTATCCAAAAACCATGTTTCAATTTACAATTATATTTTTGTGAGCATTAGATCAGATTAGTGTTTTAACACTGTGTGTTGAATGAATGAATTTTTAAAATAAATTTAGCATTTTCATGGAGTGACTTGTTATGTACTACACCTAAGTTGTTCTAGTCATATCTGTATAGATGTATGGAGTTTAAATTTATCAATTATTTCTGCAAGACTTGCTGAATACACAAGGATAGGTAAGTGATAAAGTCTAAAGAACTTACACTTTATTACACATGCTTATAGTGTACTATTGGAAAAAAGGGCTAGGAATATTGGTAATCCTCAAAAAGAATATGTTTTATATAAATATATTCATTATTAAAAATGTTTGGAATTGTCAATGTTAAGTCATGTATATACTTTTTAAATTAAAAATGAAATACAATAGGTCTTTAAGTACTAAATTAAAATTTATGATTTACATATAATAGAAGCAACTGGGGCCATCTTATTTATATGCATCACTTAAATAAATTTCTTCTCAACTTTCTTCCCTGTGTCTCAGTATATTAATATCGGCAAAATCTATGGAATCTAAAATAACTTGTCTTCCTAATACGGGTATTCATAGAAAAAAATCATTAAAAAGAAGTGAACATAAGCCACAAAATACTATTTTAATATTTTTGTTGAAATAATGGAAAGTGACAAAACTATTCCTTAAGAAAATTTTCTGAAAACAACAACAAAGTCTTAAGCAAAGAATATATGGAAATTTAAACTACAGGTTTTTCCCCACTTAATTAGCACTCATGTCCAATTAAGCAACAATCACTTTTAAAAAGCAACACTTTTCCCTTAGAATTATTGCTGAGGTTCAATAGTTCAAGTTTTTAATTACCACTCATGAAATATACAGCATAACTCAGAAAACTATGAAACACCCACTATTTTACGTGATTCAGCAAGATATTTCTCTTACAAAAAATATCAAAGAATACTTTCATACAAATTAATGACTAGAAACTTTTTCCTGTATTTTCCAACATCTAATATGATGCTCATGGGCAGAGATGAAATCATACATTGTGAATTATTTTTGAAGTTACAATTTTAGTGATGATAAGGATATAATGAATAAGAGAATTGAAGAATAAATAAATTCTATCCCTCCGCCCATACCCACCAACCCACGATCATGCGTTTCAAAAGTATGCCTTGCTCAAGGCCCCCAGTTCGATCCCTGGCACCAAAAAAAAAAAAAAAAAAAAAAAAGGAAAAGCAAAGTATACCTTGCTAATAACTTGTAAAAGTGTGTATGAAGATTTTAAAATTTAGTTATACTTGTCATGGGATGGATGTGTGTGCATGTATATTTGGTAACATAAATCATTAAGCAGAACAATTGTTTCAGGAAGGAGTCATAAATGAATTAGACTTATATATATAGGAAACTGGTATTTGTGAAACTGGTAAGAAAAAACCAGGAATTCTAGGGTTGTGGCTGAATTTAAACTAGCTCCTTTGTGGACATACAAATCCATTTTCATCTTCCAATTTTTTTGGAAAAAGAAAAATGTCTAAATTTTAATAGAAAATTATACTATTTAAAACCTTTAATTAATCTACTTTTTAGGGTGCTGTGTTGGCCAAAGAAAATATAGTTGTTTGTGTTGTCTACTTCACAGTACAATAGTCAAGGTCTGTCTGTGGGTAGCTAGTTATATATTTAGGATTCCTGTACTAACACTGTGTCCCTCAAAACTTCTCTTCATAGCTACATTCTTTAAGAACTACTAACAATTCAGAGTCTTTCTGTCTTGAAGAAAAATCTTTCTTAGTGATAATGCAATATGGAGAAGGATACTGTCTCAGGATGCCCGAGGTATCCTGACCGGAAACCTTTTATGTTGCTCCTGATTTTCTCAAGATTAATTTTTAGAAATGCCATGTAACCCCCCTACACTGTTGGTGGGAATGCAAACTAGTACAGCCATTATGGAAATCAGTATGGAGACTTCTCAAAAGCCTGAAAGTATAAATCCCATATGATCCAGCCGTTCCCTTACTAGGTATCTTTCCTGAAGAGCTAAAGACATCATACTACAGCAATGCTTGCATACCAATGTTTATAGCAGCACAATTCTTAATAGCTCAATGCTGGAAGCAGCCTGTATAACCTTCAACAGGTAACTGGAATAAACACAATGTGGTATCTATATATAACAGAACACTATTGAGCTACAAAGAATGACAAATTAGAGTCATTTATAAAAAGATGAATGGACCTGGAAAATATAATGTCGAGTGAAATAAACCAGACTCACAAACTCGAATACCATATGGTATTCCTCATTTGAAATACAAGCAAAAGAAAATGGTAAACAATGAATACAAAAATCCAAAGGGTCAGATCTAAGCCAGTAGGCCAAGGGGCCAAGGGAACAAGAAGAGGGCAAGGGGGGAGGGGAATGGGAAGCCAGAGGAATAATGATATTTTAGAAACAAGAACCTAAGAACCCAAACTCAGAACAGTGACACGTACACTAGGCACTACAGTAATTTTATGTAATTGTGACTTAATGCTTCAACTATGTGGTTGTTTACATTGCTTGTTGTTATAAGCAAAAGGCACAATGTATTGTGGTCTGTAAGCGTGTATAATGACCTGTAAGTTCGTGTATTTTGGATGAATTTTAATAAAAAATCTATTAAAAAAGAAATGCCATGTAGTTACTTTAAAAAACAATACACATCCATGACGCACAGGTACACCCACGCAAGCTTCCCTGTGCTTTCCTCCGCTCTGCACTAAGGCACAGTCATCATCACTCCAGGTTTTAGATTTGCCTCAAGCAATAATTTATACTCTAAATTTTTTAATCAGGTGGGCTTTAGAAAATTGGCACCAATTTCCAGGATAAACCGATATCGATGACATTGACCTGTGTTCTTCTAGTCTGTTGAGGTCTGAGGGTGGTTACAGACAATCTTTTAATGCATTTATTGGTAACAGCTGCTCATCTTTATGTGAGCGAGTGTTAGGCTGACATTTCAACTTTTAGCTGGATTCCTTATATTATTTTATGGTTGTGCATATTGCTTCCATATTCACTTTGGAAAAAATAAAAGAAAGAGAAATAATTTAATGGAATAATGGACCTTGTTTTCTGCAAATATTTTCTAATTTTCAATACATAGGATTAAAAAGACTTTCTAAATTAATTTTAAATAATTATAATTAATGCCATAAATATTACCATGTATTTGATCATAAAGATGAAAGGAGAAAACATATATACTATTTTATTTGTAGGAAACAACTTTTGAAAAGTAAGATAATATCTAAATATGGAAAGAACTAATAATGGCATAAAACGAATACAAAAATAAAGACTTGATGGTATAATTAGGATTATAGAAACATCTGCAGAATATTTTTGTCATCAATGTGAATTAAAAAATGTAATAGCGCCCATGCATGGTGGCGTACCTCTCTAATGCCAGCACTTGGGAGGCTGAGGCAGGAGGATCTCTGCAAGTTCAAGGCCTGCCTGGACTATATAGCAAATTCAAGTTCATCCTGAACTACATAATGAGACCCTGTCTCAAAAAAAAAAAGTAATAGGTAATAAAATATATAATATAATCAAATTTTAAAACTTAGCATAATCTAAAAAATCTGTCCTGATACATGCTGCATTGAAAAAAGAAAAATAATTTGTATCTAAAGACACTCAAATAGGCTTCGGAGCTTCAGACAAACATAAGGATTTGCACAGTATTCTGTTTCATGAGGTATTGCTAATTAAAGTGAGAAATACTGTTTACAGAGATTAGCCTCTAAAAATCACTTTTGTTGAAACACATGAGAAATAGACTAACTTTAATACTCAGAGTTAAAACTAAAATTGTGTCATATACTATCTCACTAGCCAAGCAATACATACAGAGTAAAAGCTATTTCGCTTGTCATATTAAACAGTTTTAAGTACGGCTTATGTCTATAATTTTCTTGTAATCTCATTCTGAACGGAGCTTTCTTAAGCTACAGTAATTACAGAGAATTTAAGAGTCTAGCAACATTTGCTTGTGAGAAAAAACTAATAGAATGAAAATAGTCTGATAAGGAAAGTTGTATTTAAATTTCTGCCTAGAAGTTTAATATTGCTTTAAATTGAAATGAACACTTGTTTGTTATTTTAAAATATCATCACTTTAGTTTCTTAAAAATAGGCATACAACCATTTTACAACGTGTGAACTTCTGAAGTGGGAATAACTTTTATTCTGGGATATCACATATTTGACAGATTAAAAACATTTTTCTATGAGGGGTGTGTGTGGATGAGTGTGTGAGAGAGAGAGACAGACAGAGACAGAGACAGAGACAGAGACAGAGATAGAGGGACAGAGAGAGAATGAACATAACATTAATATATGTTTAAACTATCAAGATATGACATATCAAATCAAAACATGCTATTAACTTTAATTAAATATATTAGTTTTTTAAAACAGAGTTTGCACATTGGTGAGAGGATGCTCCGTTCCAATTACGCATGGTGACTCTCCTGAGGGAAGCGAATCACGAAGCAGAGAAGCCCCAGTCCAAAGACATTAAAAACAGCAACTCGGCAGAGTATCTGCAGAGAGTCATCTTAGTGTCAGCGTTTGAAGGTATTTTGCTTTTTTCTACAATAAAATTTTGTAATTAGAAAAAAACAAATCTGAATTGTTCACAGAGGTTAATTTTTTTAAAAAATCACCTTTCTTGAAACACAGGAGAAACAGACTAATACTTTGAGATTTTTTTCATCATACTGAGATGTTTTCCTCCTTATATTAGGTAAAACAATTATCAGGCATATGAGGCACATTTCTATCATCTTTTCACTCTCTTTGAAAGGATTAATGAGACATTATGGAGCCTATATTTTGTGAGAAAAAACACAAATATAAATAGAGCCCAGTCAGTGCTAGTAATTGAAACAAGACATAAGAAGAGAGAGCGAGGACTGAGGTAGGGAGAAGATGGCTATTTCCTTAGGTTACTCAGGGAAAGCTCTCTGATAAAATCTCATTTGTTCGATCCCCAGCACCAAAAAATAAATAAATAAATAAATAAAATTAAAAAATAACAAAAAAACAAAAAAACAAAAAACCTCATTTGAACCAAGACCTCAACAAACCAAGGAACACAGTAGAAAATTCCTAATTGGGAAGAAGAAATATCTGTTTCGAGTCTCCAAGTTGGCTTCATGCCAGTATTATTTGATAACTCTAAATAGTTCATATTAATAAGAGAGATGAGACAGTAGAGGAGGCCGGAGGTGTATCCAACTCAAGAGATTGGGAGCCTATTGGTGCCACTCATGGGATGTGTTTTACAGACAGTGAAGCAGATTTGGAGCAGAAATCAAGAGTTTTCTGTGGAAAATTATTTTTTTTCATATTTGTTAAATTTATTAATATACCACAGATATCAATGTGTCTGGAAGTTACAGGGAGATGCAAAAGTTGTAGATTACAAAATAAATGTGGAAATGATAGAAATTGCTTTTGTACAGAGTGTAAAGGGCAGATTAATAGAACTTGAGAATATTTGGAAATCAGAGAAATAAATTAGCTGAAAAGACTGTAGAGAGGGAGTACCTGAAGTCAAGTGGATAAATGGCTTCGAAGAGGAGAGGACGCCAATGCGTCAAGTGGTACGAACAGGTGGAGGACAAGGAGGACTGAGAATTCACCACTGTAGATCTGGCAAAGTGGATGCCACTAGTGATCACAAAAGAAATGGTTTAAGGGGATCAGCGGGAACAAGAAAGCAGTTTGGATAATTCTCTGGTGCTTTTTACTGTGTAAGTGAACAATAAATGGTACAGGGAGAGTGGTAATTTCTCACCTCATTGAGAAATTGGGTGCATGTACAGATGGATCCATGTGTGCCAAAGAAAGAGCTATTGGTAATGGGAATGATCAGTAAAAGTGGTCAGGTGGACAGAGCAGGAGGGAGAACCACCACAGCTCCGTGGCGAGAGAAAAGTCCTTACATTGGTATAGGAAATGAGTCCCCGCAGACAGTCATGGTTTATTTACTATATGGAGAGAATAAAGGCACATGGTTTGTGCAGGCTTGGGAATGAGAAAGATAGGTTAGCAATAGGAGAAAAAGGGGGATATAAAGTTTTTCTTTTAAAGCTAATAGCATGAATTTATTGGAAAAAATGTAATATTGCACAGGGGGACAGGCCACTTAAGGGTTGTTTCCTTTTTTTATTTCTCAAAGTACCTACAATCTTTGGGGTACAAGATTACAGTAGGCAAAATAGCACTATTTTTTTTTGTTGTTAATTTTTATGTTTCATTTGCTGAATATTTTTCTTTATAGTGTTTCTAATATTTTAAATCACTTGAGTTGTAAATAAACATTTCAAATGCAACGATTATCCCAAACAATCGGATAACAGCAAGTTATAGACTTTCTCTTTCTCTTCTATTGTTTCAACCATCACTTTGGTCCAAATACCCAAACTAAAACTTGGTTCTTGGAAAACTGGTATGAACTATTTATCTAGACTTATGGCTCTGACGCATCAACACAAACCATTAGAAATTCCGAAACCCTTTGTATATTAACATACAAATGATCATCTTGAACAAGTTTCTGAAACTTCCCAAGCTTCAGTTTCTTCTTTGTAAAAAGTTCAAATGATAATTAGAAAATAATCAAGCCCAAATTAAATTAGTAATACTATAATATATGCTGCTACCATAGCAAATACAGAAAGTTTTCAGAAAGTTATAAGAAAAAGAGAAATACAGGATTTGTGCATATAATAAGGAGATGATCTTTTGCATTCAAAAGGAAATTCAGATTTCCTGGAGCTTTAAGGGTTTGAAAAAAGCAGAGTAGGATTTTCCTTTGAGTCTTTCAAGGGAACTTTGTTTCAAATTATTGACCTTCGAAAAAGTGAAACAATAAATTTTCTTGCTCCAAGTTACTAAGATTGTGGCAATTTATGGCCACTCTAGGAAATTGCAGTGATCGAACTTGATGTATTAGCAATATGTTTTATTCACTATTCTAGAAATTATCTAAATAAAAATATACTGAGGTGTTAAGATTTCATATTTAATAAGGAGTGGGATGCTATTTTGTGTCAAGAGATAGTTACTTTTATTATGTGTGTCTTAGGCTAAATCTTATTTTCCTAATTATAGGAAAATAAATTTAAAGAAAACATCTATTAATAGGAATTTGGATAATTATCTTTGTTTAAAACAGTTTTAGGTTAAGAAAATGAGAAAGGGAAAAATATGACAGACATTTGACACCTATGTGTCAATATGTATTAATATCTAGTCTCTGCACAGTTTCTCAACAATGAAGAAATGGGACCAATGAGGGAGAATCAATTTATTATATCTATTCATCTTAACAAATTAGCCAATACTATTTTTTCCATTAAAATATTACTTTGAAAATTTTGTAAACACACTAAAACTTGTAATTTTGCATATCTCTAAGCTTTATTTTGAAGCATCATAAAAATCCACATAGAGAGGAAAGGTACTGATAAAGTATTACACCAGGAAATGTCTAAAATGTATTGTCAGATAGGCAGAAATCTCCTTTATTCAGCAGAACATTAATAACAGTTTGAAGACTTGTTTGAGAAGATTATATAGTAGAGGAGCCACAGTGTGCGAAACTTCATCTGGTTTTGTGTCATTAGAGAAATAAATTTCATGTCACATGAAATGTTACTTCCCATAGATCTCATGAACCCATCAACTATCCTGGAAAGAGCGTTAAGTCTCACTGAGGAGAGCAAGACTGGGACTCTGAACACCACACTGTAAGAGGCTTCAATGTGAAAAGGGGCTTTTGATGTTGCTCTGTACCGCCCAGCAATTCACTGACGGTCCGGAAGGTATTCTGTAGTTTAGTATATTTGAAGAAGTAATTGATAGGTTGGAAGATATAACAGAAAAAGCCCTGTCCTGGGAGAATTTGAGAGGAAAGATTTCACTTGATGGTTTCTAAAGTGAATATTGTTGCAAGAATGAGCTCATCTGCCACTCTTAACAAGAGAGGGTGCTGTGTGTTTGAGTGCCTTGGAAGGCTTCTGCCGGGAAGACTCTGAGGCTACCCGCCTGAATGTGCTGCTTTTCAAAGACAGATTCTGAGACAATAATACTAATTCTAATACAAATAATACTGGAAAGGTCATTAATGATATTCACCACGTAGTTTCCAAACAAAGAAAATGTGATCAAATGAAAATGGACAATTTTATTACTACAATATGTATATTTTATTAGCACGTTAATTTTATAAAATAGTGGGTTTCATTTGGATAGTCTCTACAGTATATATTTGAATCATATCCATCCTCCTAATTTATTATTGACAAAATCACGATTCTCTTCTAGTAGAAAAAGATCGAGAGTAGCTTTCTTATGCTGCACAAATTTTTATCCACATATGACTTTGATTGCATATTGCATTGAAAAAGAAATTGTTTTAAAAATATTGATATATATGTATGGGCATGAGAATGGTCATGCCAAAGGTTATCAGTGAAGTTCAATTTTTTATTCAAACAGGAACAAAAATAATTTATTAAAATTTATTTTTGAAATAGTATGATAGTTGGAAGAAATTGAGATATTTATCACATAAAGCATGTTATGGTATATATGTATATATATGTTATATATATGTGTAGGTATGGCTAAATGAATGAAGATAATTAAATATGCATTAGCTCATGTATTTTCTGGTGAGAAAATTATTTTTAAATGAAAAATTTACTTTTATAAAGTGTGTAGATGGATTTACTTATTTTTAGTAGAAGCCATGAGTTTTTACTTAGTAAAAAAAGTTTGAAAATATATAGTATATAACAATACAACTTTATATTCTAGTTGATTCTATAAAATCATTCAAATACAATCAGTTACGCTGTCTATAACACTTCTTATAAATGAACTCATGTGAATTATTAATTTCCTAAAATGTGTTCATTTCTTCTGTACTTTGCAAATTTCCGGTCTACAAAAATACTTTAGTTATTGATGATAAAATGAAAATACTTTTTCAGCATGTTGGAAAGACTAATTTTTCATAATTCAAAATGCAATAAACTATAATATCTAATTTATAGAACATCTGACTGCAGGTATAGAAGTTTTATTTTTCCTTAAAATACGTTATTTTTAAATTATTCTAAAACAACAAAATACATAAGAAAACTTAGTTATGGTTTCTGATATTTGATTGCAAGGCTTATCACCTGCCTGGTGTATGTATTCATGTCTCTCTTTTTTCTCTGCCTCTCTCTCTGCCCTCTGAATCTGTCTCTTTCTCTTAAATGAGAATTAATCTTAACAGTGTCAATTTGATTGTTGTTGGGGTCCACCCAGGGCAGAGGACATAGTTCCGGGTGTGTCATGAAGTCGTGGTTTTAGGCTCTATGTTTGGTCCCTTTCCCTTCCTTTCTGATGTTGCTCAATATGTCTTTCTTATAAGTAGTGTTATGTTCAACTAAAAAGGTTACACAGAGGAAAACAAACAACACAGTAAACAGTCAAGCTATGAGAATGGGAGAAAATATTTGCAAACCACATATCTGATAAAAAATTAATTACCCAAATTCATAAGGAGGTACTACAACTTAATATTTAAAGCACAATCTGATTTCTTAAATGGTCTAAGGAGTTACACGGACAGTTCTCAAAGAAAAACACAGAAACAACAGGTATATGACAGTGTTTTGTCATTTGTGATGAGGAAATGCAAATCTAAACTACAATGAAATATCACTTCACATCTTCCAGGATATTTATTTTATTTTATTTTCAGGATATTTTAGAACAAAAAAAAGAAAAAGAAAGAAAGAGAGAAAAACTAAACAAAAACCAAAGGACAAAAAATGTTAGTGAGGATTTGGAAAACTGGAACCTATTCACATGCTAGTGGAAATGCAAAATGATGCAGCTACTACATAAAATATCTTAAAGTTTCCATAGTTAAAAATAAAACTAATGTATGATCCGGTAATTTGATTAAATTTTTTTATCCAAAAGAAATGATATCAGAATCTCAAATATAATGAGATGTTAGCACTTCTCTATTCACTGCTGCATCATTACAACAGGGAAGATACGAAAACAACCTCGACGTCCATCAGTAAATGAAAAGATGAGCAAATGGAATATACACTCAAAAAGACTCTCCTGCAGGAAAAACTTTCTCTAGGCTTCCCTAAATCTTTGCTTTCCTAGTTCCATCCTTGACAGTGCCTTGTCTGACACTGCTGAATCTTGTTTTAGGATGAATACTGCTAAATCAGTTTAGAAAAAGTCTTTCACCTTTAGTATATGACCAGTGCATAACATATCACTCTGACCGGCCTTCATTAATAATCTTATAAAATCAGTTTAGCAAGAAAGAAAAAAAAAAAGAAAAGAAGTAAATATCATTCATGTTTTCTCCTAGTAATTTTCCACCTACTGATCCCTTGCTCTTTGATTATAACTCTCCACTTGTCATTTGTTGGCATGCGAGCTGAATCCAATCTGTTCTCCCCACTAAAAGAGCCCTTTGCAGTGATTCCCAGACCACTGCCGCCCCTTGGATACATTTTAACTTTAACAATACAGAAAATGGATTATTATGCAGTTTTAAAATGTAAAAAATGAAACAGCATGATGAACATTAAGGATATTATGCTAAGGGAAATGAGCCAGTCACAGAAAGACAAACATTACATTATTCCACTTATATGAGGTATCCACAAATCAAATTGATAGAATCGAAAAGTGTGGAATGGTGGTTACTAGGGCCTGAGAGGACAAGGACATGAGTTATTTATCAGTGGGCATAAAGTTTCACAAGGCGAAGAGGTGACGAAGCTTAGAGATTGGCTATGCAATATTGTATGTATAGTTAACAATTGCACACTTGAAATTCTGCAATAGAGATCTCATGTTGTATAATACACAAAAAATACAATATGAAAATGAAATAATTGGTACTAAAATGATGAATTTATTTCTTAAGTTTTTTCAATCAACTTGAGAAAAAGAAAATGGTTGAGCACAGTGAAGACATTAATTTAAAAATGAAAAATGTCAAAAGAGCAAACAAAAACTTGGAAAGGAAAAACCTGCTATTGTAAAACCAATTTTGAACCTTGGGAATCCCACGAAATAGTCTAAGTAACTCACTCACTCCTGCAACCCTAACTTTTACTCCTTTAGAGCTGGGCTAAACATATAGTTTTTTTTTTTTTGGTGCTAAAATATAGTATTTAAAGAATAGTTTAATCTGACTGGGGCTAAATATATATTACACAAAGTGCTTGAGAAATGTTAATTATTCATATACAAATGGAATTACAACATAAACTTTAAATTGCAGAATCCAAAGTTGAGTAGATCCATATGTTAAAGCTAAGTATCGTATCTTCAGAAGAGTATACGTTTTAAAATCACATAGACGTCTTAATGAAAATGTTAGAATGTGCTTAAATAAGCTTGCTTACCTCATTTTTCTCCTACCATTTAATTTTGAATATTCAGACATGTAAAATTAAGAGCTGCTAGTCAGTGATGATGCAGAGATAAGCTAACCCTTATCAAAATTTCTATCACAACTCAAGAACTGCACGCAAGTTAAACTCCAAAGCAACATTTCTAAATCAATTCTGAAAAGCAATTCCTTTTTCAATAAGAAAAATTCATGAGGAAAATTTGACATAACTGCAACAAGTTATCTCTACATGGAATAAAGAACCAAAAAGCTCACATTTTACTTGCCCATTGTGTATAAGAACATCTGGATCAGCTTGGTTAATACTTACATTGAAGGGATTTATAAAGTGACAATAAAATTAAATTATTCTTTTAAAATTTAGATGACTAAGGAAATATTAAAGTTCTTAAAAAATCCCATTGCTCATAGAGTTCAGTATTTTTTGTTTTTATCAATAATATTTGCAAAAATCTATATTGCCTTCTAACCACATTTGATTTTGGGGTTTGTTTAATCAAAACTCTCAAAATCTTTAATGGTTTACTGATAACAGTATAATGTAGACAGACAGATTAGAACAGGTATAAAATAGGTCATTTAAAAAAGCATCTGAGATAAATGATGGTAACAGAAGTCAACAAATTCAACAAAAACATGTCAGAAATGTATTATTCATTTAAAACTTGCAATTAAAAAGCACTTTAAAAAAAAACACTTTTTTTTGAAATGGTAACTATAAAATCCCTAGAAACAAAAGCGTAAATATTAAGTAAATTGTTCACAGAAATTGCTGACCTTAAAGCTAATAATTTATCATCACTTTTTGAATGTCATATAAAATGGAAGAAAATTCTAGATCAAAACTTATATTTCATCTTTGATAGCCTTCTTCATTAACTTATGAGACGTACAAAGCATTTTCTAGACATCAGCAATTAGGAAAGTTTGGATAGTTTTAAAGAGATAAATATATTGCATTTGGTATATCTCTGACATATAAAAATTCATCATTTTATCAAACAATGGCAATAAATAATGTGGTACATTCTAAAAACACAAGAATCAAACATTAATTGTGTAACTATGTTAGGTATGTGCAGACATCAGTGAATGTATGATCCTGTGAGATGTTCTTCACCTCTATGGAGAAAACAAAGTTAGATTAAATACAATGGAATATGCGCTGAAATATAAGTATGTGCAAATTCCAGGGGTGAAGAAAATGTAAATAATTATTCTGGATAGGAGCAGAGGATTAGGGAGCAAGATGATTAGGGAGTAATTTCGCAAAATATATGGTATTGGAGAATAATTCTGAAGGGTGAGTGAGAGGTCATAATACATATAAGAACATTCTTGGCCCAGTATTTAAGCAATGAATATCACGAAGGCACAAAGAAGATAGGCAGATTCAGAAATAACACAAGGCTCAGTGGATTTTAGGCTGTTGGGGTGTAAGTTTTGGGACAAGGTGAGAAAAAAAGGTTGAAGACAGATGATGATTATATAATGGATAACGCTGTTACTGGGAAACTTCTTAAAACACTACATTTATTTTCAAAACTGTGTTCCAAGCCAACTGACATGGCACGAGACAGATTTTAGGAACAGTTACATAGCAAGGAATTGACACCTGTTATAAACTGAGAAAGCTTGGAAGATTTTGTAAATTCTTCCAACAGCTCATGAATAAGCATGGAGGATCTTATCCTAGAGACAGTATGAAGAGCTGGAGTGCACCATCATTAGAAACAGACCAGGCAGTTTCTTCCTGGAATTATCTAGAGGATCTTTGAGAGTGTAAGTGTTTGGTGGTTGGGCTGCCATAATTCGGATAATTGGCAATACATAAGTAATACTATACTACAGTGAAAAGCATGGTCAAAAGCAATACTAAAACAGCTTTGCTTTTTCATGTTACTGCAGAGGGATGTGAGTGTGTGTGTTGAGCTGGAGCTTGGAGGACTAGTGTGGCAAGGTATAGAATATCTTCGAACTCAGGTACTAAAAGTATTTGAATTTTCCATTTTAAATTATTGGAAGTCTCTCCATTTATTAATGATAACATATCAATTGAAATTCGGAGGTTTGTTAATAAATAAATTTTCAAGTCACTTATTATATATGCAGCTCTGCTTAATATCTCAGTTGCCATAGAAAAGCAATCAGTGTCTCAAGTGCATAAAATGTTACCCTTCAATGAATGTGGAATAGTTTCAGGGAAATGAAGACCGCTGGAAAAAATGAGAGATTTCCCCTTCAAGCAGCTAACCAGACGGAAGAGAAGTTGGTTGGAACAGTGAGGTAGGTCTGTTTACAACCCGTAAATGGTATCAAGGCAGGTGGTATAAGTTACGGTGGAAATGAAAGATAATTTATGAAGTGCATAGCAGAAAAATAGATGAAATATATTTTATCTTCAATTTTTATTATCAAAATGTTCCTAATCTAATTTGCAAATATTAGAACCCATTAATAATTACACCTTGGTTGCAGTCACGTCAGTGTCTAGATCTGTAGCTCTGTCTCTAAAGACACTCTATTCCCTATTTTTGTATTCATTTCATTTGTATTCAAGAGCAGTCTGCACATAATCCTGTTCACTAAGAAAAGTTTTTTATTGAACAGTAACCTGCATGTTACCTCGCAACACTACTGTTTAGATAGGGCTGCTGCCGTCCATAGCCATTAGTAGCTTCCAGACTGTGACATAGTCTGGATCCAACTCTTCAACTGTAAAACACCCCAGCTAGAAATAATTGTGTTCTTGCAATTTTTCTTCAGTACCACAACATCAGATTAAATTAATATGAACCTCACGAATAATACATTTTGAGTTAATAATGAGTACTTGCACCAATTGTTCATGCTGGAAGCTTTCTGCTTCAGGAGCTGAGAAACTACTCCTTTGACTATGGCAGGAAGTTCATTGAAATGACAAGAAATAGCATTATTAGATTTTTCCATGACAC